>JAAGAY010147455.1:52706-100525 GCA_011801015.1 Ardeotis arabs
CACCTCGCGGGACGGGGGTGCTGGCTTCCCCCCCGCCGCCCTACCCCAGTTCACCCCGCAAAGCTGCCCGCAGCCCGGGGGCCGGCGGGGCGGCGGGGCAGAGCTACAGGTACCGGTTCACCGAGGAGGAGCTCAACGCGGTGCTGTACGGGGCCCTGCGCAGCAGCCAGCCGGCCGGGAGCCTCCACGCCATCTCGGGGCTCCGGGTGCCCCCCGACAGCGCGGGTAAGAGGTGGGGAGGGGCGACGGGGGTCTGCCGTGTCTGCTCAAGGGGCTGCCGGCGGCGGGAGGGGCACCGGGCGGAAGATCGGGTGTGCGGCGGAGTTTGGGGACGGTGCCCAGGCTCAGGGGGCATCGTCCGGGAGCGGGGGGGCATGTCGGGCGTCCCTCCGCCGCCCTGCGAGCCCACGGCGGGGAAAAGCGGGGGGTTAATTCGGGCTGCGGCCGGTGTCGGGGGCGGCAGGACCCCGTCCCTAAGATGGGGGTCCCTCCTCTGCAGGTGCCGCGGACTCCTCCTCCGCCCCGCTGCTCGACAGGGACTCGCTGCAGCTGCCCGAAGGTAGGCACCCGCCGCTGCCTGTCCCACATCCCCCCCCGCCCCAATTCGGCCACCCTCAGCCCACCCTGTCCCCCGCAGGGCTCTCGGTGCTGCGGGTGACTTACGGGGACGTGTCTCAGCTCGGAGTCTTCTGCACGGACCCCATCCCCAAAGGGGTCCGCTTCGGCCCTTTCCAAGGCAAAGTGGTCAACACCAGCGAGATCAAGACTTACGACGACAACTCGCTGATGTGGGAGGTAACGGAGGCACCGCCGGGCTCCCCGCCCTGCACCCCCTTCCCCGTAGTCTGCAAGAGCGG
The DNA here is from genome assembly GCA_011801015.1 of Ardeotis arabs. Classification (NCBI taxonomy): domain Eukaryota; kingdom Metazoa; phylum Chordata; class Aves; order Otidiformes; family Otididae; genus Ardeotis; species Ardeotis arabs. Next base: position 53,564 of record JAAGAY010147455.1, read on the forward strand.
GGGTTGGGTGTGCAGGATGGATGCGAGAGGGAACGTGTGCGGGAAGGATCGGTCCAACCTACTGCGGTTCTCCCTGCTCTCCAGATCTTTGAATATGGGCGCCTGAGCCACTTCATCGACGGGAAGGGCCCCTCGGGCAACTGGATGTCCCTGGTGAACTGTGCCAGGTTCCCCGAGGAGCAGAACCTGACGGCCGTCCAGTGCCAGGGGCAAATCTTTTACGAGAGCTGTAAGGAGATCTTGCCGAAGCAGGAGCTGCTGGTGTGGTACGGCGATTGCTACCTGCAGTTCCTGGGCATCCCCATCAGCCTGAAAGGCACGCCGGAGGGGAAGAGACCCCCCCAGCACCCCGAAGGTGAGCCCCCACCTCGAGGGGCACGGCCCCCTCTTCTTCCCGTGGAGCGGCGTCCGGTCGGGGTTAGATTGGCAGATTTGGTAGAGGAACTCGGGCACCACGGCGAGGGGATGTCCCGTTTTGGGAGGAAAAGCGGCTTTGGCGGGGGGGGGCATTCCTGTTAGAGTGTGCAGGAAGGATGGCATTCCTACGGGCAAAACTTTGATGGGGACAAAACGCGATTTGTGCCAGTGCAGGGAAAGCCGGAGCGGGTGAGGGGTGCGTGGCTCGGCCGGGTGCCGCGGGAAGGGGGAGAATCGTTTCGGCAAATCGACGTGGGAATGTGGCGTGGAAAATTTTGTAGCTGTTGGCTAAAGGTTCAGCTAGCCGCTAAACCCTTCGTTTCATTTTAGGTCTTGAGCCAAAGTTACTTTTATTAAAGGTAAAAAAAGGATGTGTAAGCGGTTGAAAAAATTTCCTAAATTCAGCGGTTAAGTGCAGTTTGAAATACGACAGAAAACCATATCAGCCTGGTTTTGTTCGGTAGTATTTTGAAAACGATAGAAAAGACGTGGAAATTTGTTTTTCTTTTTGGGATGGGAGGTTAAATTTACGGACAATAACCGGTAAGAAACACCTGGCGATGTTTCCCTGTGGGGAGACGCTTGTAAAGCGCATTGGGTTTTCGCGTATTCGCTCACCCTTTTTAGGGATACGAGGATGAAATTCTGTCTTTGCTAAAGTCGGTAGCCAGAACGAATTAATTTTACCAGGCTGTGGGCTCTAGTTTGCTCCCCTCCGTTAGAAAGGCGAGTGGAGCGGTGCGGATGCTTAAAGAGCTTCGAGGTGTATTTTGTTAAAAGAGAATATCCAGTATCCATTTACCGTTCTTTCCCTCCCGGACACTTAAAATTCCCGGCTGGGTACCATCCTCTGGTAAGGAAGCAGATGGGAAAGGAGCCCCTTTCACTGTGATCTTAACGGGGAGGTGGTGGCACTGTCCCTTCTGTTCCACAGAAGCCGGCGACAGCTTTAAGTGCGAGCGCTGCGGCAAGGTTTTTGCCTACAAGTATTACCGGGACAAGCACCTCAAGTACACCCGCTGCGTGGACCAGGGGGACCGCAAATTTCCTTGTCACCTTTGCAACCGATCCTTTGAAAAAAGGGACAGGCTGAGGATTCACGTTCTCCACGTCCACGAAAAGCACAGACCTCACAAGGTGAGCCTGCGCCCGGGTCTCTCTCCGCGGTAAATGGATGGATATCGGGAAAATAAACCCCACGGTATCGGTGAGACTCTGAAAAGAAGCGGTATTTCTCCTGGGCTTTTTGGATGTTTGCATGTGGGTTTTGCTGCTTTTCTTACACGGTGTGGGGCTAAATTGTGTTTGAAGATGCTCCACTTGTCCCGGGTCAGGAGAGATGATGTCTCGGGTCCCTTGCTTCCCCACTTCACCCCAAGAACCGACAGACATCTGTGTCTGTTGGGCACAACGGGAGTTAAAAGTTTTACATTCAACGTGGAGCAGATTTCCAATTAAAATAAGCAGATCGTTGCTGGATACTTGCCTCCTCACCACTAAACACCCCTCCGTAGCACTGGTTTTCTCCAGGAGCATTGGGACTGGAAAAATAAGACTTTTCCTAAAGGCTTGGGAAAGATGAGTTTCAGTGCTTGAAATCACTCGGTTAAATCAGTCCTGAAAATCTTGGTTTATAGATCATCCTGCAATAATGTGAAATTTTCAGGAAAGGCTTTTATAACTACATCAGTAATATTAAAATGTCAGAATATCACATTGATTAAGTAAAGATGAAAACCATGATTCTGTTAAATACAAAGCATTAAATGCCATGCAATCCTTCCCCTCTTTCTTTCCTTTCCTAGAGCATTTATTTTTGAATGCATATGAAAGAAATACTTTACAAGAGCAGGAAGATAAACTTGTTCTGAATGTATTGCATTTATACCAGTACAGATCAACTCAAAAAGCAAAGGTGGAAAATGTGTCAGTAGAAAAAAATACTTTATTTCAGGATCAGTTATAGATTAATTTATTTTGAACTTACAAAAGATAATTTCTTTCAAATTAATTGTAGACGGGGATTATTTGGGGACTCACACAAATTGCACTGAACCAGTGCAAGTCTCTCCAGTGACTCCAGTCTCCTCTGAACCGGGTTTTGTCCCGTTGCTGCTGGCCACAGAGTGCACACCGCGCCATGAAAACGAAAACGGCAGCTCCTCGGGTGGGAGGATAAGGTGCTGCTTGTTTCTCTCCTCTGAGGAGAGTGACTTCTGACAGATCAAGCTGTAGGCTCAGCGCTGTGACTGACCATTTCAGAAAAATGGTTATTATTTTAAGAGGTTCCCTTACGATTTTTTTTCGGAGGTTTATCTTTTAAGCAAAAATTAAAAATAGCAACTGCAGCTTGATATACATTTTCAAGAAAAGTGATGATTTTACATAAAAATTCAGATTTTGATTACTGAAAATTAATATTTTCTGTTCATGTTCTGAAGAAGCAGCATTTTTAATGAAACAATTTTAACTACACACAGAAAAGGTTTGAAATTTTGCATGATTTTCCTTCTTTAAAAAACAAGTGTTATTAAAACCAGATTAAAATTCTGACTGTATTTCATACTGTTACTACTTAAATTACTGCTATGTTTGTATACACATCCATACATAAACATAAATACATAGATAAATATATGTCTATACATGAATATATACATAAATATATGTAGGAAAATGCATACACACATCATCCACATACCTAACTTTTATTTTCAGCTATGCTGTTGTGTGCTTCCTTTTAACTTAATCCTCACTTTTTTTTTCCCCCAGTGCTCAGTGTGTGGGAAGAGCTTTTCTCAGTCCTCCAGCCTGAATAAACACATGAGGGTCCACTCCGGGGAGCGCCCCTACAAATGTGTCTACTGCAACAAGGTGAGGCAAAGCCCCGGAAGAAAGTGTTGATATCCAGAAGAGCATGTATTCTGTGTGTGGTTGTGAGTTAGAAGTGATGGGCCAAACAGGCTCAGGTCTCTATGCTCCTTGCTGTTCTTCTGATGTGGAATTTGTGTTTTGTCCCAGCTCAGAGAGCTGCTGCAGGGATAAAGTCTAGCAAAGCTTGAGTGCGCTTCAAATACTATCCAAGGCACTCAGCTAGATCCAATATCCCCCTTTTTTTGTCAGACAGATAGATTTTGATCTTCCTGACACTGCTTCTGGAGTGAGGTGAACAGATCTGTCCCATCAGCTGAATCTGCATGATGTGACTTTGTGCACACTTACCTCGTGCAACTGGGCATGGAGGTGTCATGTCAAAAAGAACATGAATAAAGCCATACAGCACCGATCAGAGAGGTGCTCAGCTGTTGCTGCTCTTCACAGAAGGGATGAGGCAGGTGAGCTCTCCCTGTGCAAGCAGTGACAGCTCTCCCAGCAGACAGAGGGAGGGTGGATGTGCAGGCGGCTACTGGATGAATATCGGTAGGACTCCATGCGCTATGGAGTGTCCGGGCAATGCAGAAGCACTGTCAGCATGTAATAAGGTGCTTTGTTCATGACTATCTGGACTAACACAGAGCTGAAGTGTCCTGTAGTAAAGAAACTTTGAAGAAGCTCCTTTTGGCTATTAATATTTTTTTTCTCTCTGAGCACTTGTAGGGCAGTGTTTAGGATGAAATGTCATCCTTTAATCTTCCGATCACAGGAAGAGATGGCAGAACTTTACAGGTTGCTGTGTGAACAGATCTTTAGGATGTGTTGGGACCCTTGACCAGCCTCCAGCTGTTCTGGTAGGACTGTTGCAGATCGGATCAGATTAATCCATTAGTCCTCAGACTGCAGGATGTGACCATCCTGGGACATAGACATCATTCGTCATCTCGGTGACATTGTGAGAATAAAGGAAAAGTGTTGGGCCAAGATCACCATTCTGGCCCTCAAAACCACTTTGACCCCCTTGATAAACATCTCCAAGGACTTCTCTATAGGGATTCAAGATCTGTTTGTGCGCTAAGGTTCTTAGTGAAAAGGCGTCATCTGAGATGTATTGCTCTTTGCTGTGAAAACTTACGTGACATGGTTCAGCAACGTAACTGTATTGAATTTTTTTGTGTGTGGTCTGCAAATAGTGATGTGTCTTTCTCAGGAAAAGGAAAAATGAAAAAATGGGGAAAACACAGGCAACCTTGCAACATTCCTGCTGAAGTTTCGGTGAGAGGGTTTGCTCCCCAAATGCAGGAGGAGTCTGGAGGAGCCTTAATGAGGGGAGGGGCAAAGTGTGATTGTGCACATTTTGCTGCTTATGGCGCGGGGAAATAGGCTGGAATGCCTCTCTGAAGGAAGAGCAGAGTAGGATGGAGCGGGAAAATGAAACCCTGAAAGCTGGATGCTGGACTGACCACATGGATTAATTCTGTCAGCTGAACCCCAAGCTCAGTATGTGTAAACATGAAAGGGTTTAGCTTTGAGAAGGACCCTGCATTATGTCTCCCAAACATAAAGGAACTGCAGAGCTAATTAGGACGGTATTGACTGCTTATCCTTTGACATGTAGAAGATATTTACTGGTGTCTCTGGTAAGAAATCTTTCTCTGAGTTTCACATAACTCCATGGACTCAGCCATAACTGTGTAGCTGAGTGTGACAGCTGTTGATTTCTGTTTCCTCATTGCTGGGAGGTTTTGATTTTTCTCCAATTATCTGAGGATGTGAGCTATTTGAGAAGTTACTTTCCGGATACAGTGCTTAATGACGGGGCCTGGGTTAGCTGAAACTGGGGATTGTATGTGTGAAAATGGATGACTTTCAGCTCCTCCTCCCCCTTTCTGATCCCTGCCCTGCCAGGCATTCACTGCATCCAGCATCCTGCGCACTCACATCCGCCAGCACTCGGGGGAGAAGCCCTTCAAGTGCAAGCACTGCGGCAAAGCCTTCGCCTCGCATGCGGCCCACGACAGCCACGTGCGCCGCACGCACAGCAAGGAGAAGGGCTGCACATGCTCGACATGCGGCCAGCACTTCCCGGAGCAGGAGGATTACCACTTCCACATGAAGATTCACACCACCCATTAGTCAAGAGCTCCGTGGACATGCCCTGGACCAGCTCTGCATCTGTATCGGTCTGTGTGCCATGTGTTTGTTGTGGTTGTGTGCACGCCGCAGGAGGTGACATTGACCCTCGCAGCCACTCTGGGGATGTCTGGTCTCTGAACCCTGGGCATATCTCTGAGTGCAGGGGACAGGAGTTTCTCGCCTGGGTACCCTGATCCCACACTGGGGTGAAGTCCAACATGAGCTACCCCACCTTTCCCTTCCTCTCCTCCCATACCTGAATTTCCACAAAATGGAAACACAGGCAAGAGGGAATTTCAAATCCTTTGTGCACAAGTATCACTGTGAGGAGTGTTTCTGTGTCTCTAATGCACCACATCTATGGACTGCCTGGTGCAGTCTGTATCAAAGCTTGTGTGAGGGATGTTTTTATCAAGTGTTCGTTTTGTTTGGGTGCGTGACCGGGTATGGGGTCTACTTCCCCTTAACGTGCAAGTCTTTTAATGGTGCTCTATTTGTGAACTGTCTCAGAGATACTGACTGGTGGACCAGCATAGGAGGGTTTAAGTCCTTCATTCAGCTGTCTGGACACCCAGGACAGTGAGACCAGCTCTTCCAGAGGACAGTGCACCCTGGGTAGCCCAGGGGGAGAGGGACAGGGTGTCACAAAATCGCTACGGGCCTGTTGTGCCAGCTAGCAGACATAGTGGAGGTTGGCTCTGCCTTCTCACAGTTTAGTGGACCAAACGCGAAGATATTCCCAAGCACCACTGAGCTCTCAGGTGGGTCACAAACAGTCAAGTGGCCTCGTAGAGGCATTGCATTTTGGGCTCAGCACAGGCCAGGAGCAGGCACGATCCCACCATGGGGCTCTTCTGTCTCAATCTCCCTCCTGGCCAAACAGGTCAGGAGTGACTTGTGCAGCTTTTCTGTTGTTTTCTTTGTAGCAAAAGGGAAGTATTGGCTCAGAAATGCTGGCTTTTTTTGTCTATAGAAATAGCTGCTCATTTAGGTATGGGTGAGAAGATGTACTCTGGGATCCTTTTCTTGAAAGTTCTGGTTTTGTTTCTTTTGCACTCTGACTTGGAGAAGGACAATTACACCTCAGACATGTTCTCCTTTCGTACCAGCAAACTTTGACCCAGAGCAAAACTGTCTCAAGTCCATGGTACAACGGATAAAGGAATTTCTATGTAAAATCCTAGATGATTAGACTCTGATTTCTTCCACGTGTTTTAAAAATAACTAAAAATCCTTAATGACCAGCATTCCCTGGCAATGTGAAATCTCAGCTCGATGGAGGCGTGGCAAACAGCCTGTGCTGAAGGACCACTGAGTACAGGGAATGCTGTAACTGGTGCAGAAGCCTGCAGACCACTGCTGAGTGGTCAGCATGGGGGGCTGTGCAATTGAGGGGGGTCCCTGTGTTGATTAACACAGACAATTTGATGTTACTGGGATGATGAGTTTTTCTTAATATCCTAGATCAGCTAGGGTTAACAAGGACTTTGCACATAAATATCAGAGTTTTTATTTTGTGCCAACCTTAAACAACTCTCTTTAAATGCAGTGTAGAACTAGAAAAGTTACCTGCACATTCAATTATATCATGCAGATACTGTATAAATATCTATATTGATTTGCACTAATTTTATATGGTTTATTGTACTTTAAGTTGGTGTGTCCTCATAAGTGAAATACTGAGGCTCAGCACTAGGCAGTATCTGAAGTAAGCGAGCCATTGCTGTTGTACATACATGTAGGTTTTAGGGTAGAACGAAGATCACATATTGTTCTGAATTTATTTGCTTGTTTTGATATCGAAGATTCCTGGAATGCAACAGGCTGAATTTTGTACATATTGACGGCTGAACTGGTGAGTGCTAAATAGCTAGAATTCACTCCTGGGCAGAAAATTATCACAGTATTTATGTCTACAAACCATGCTGAAGTACGGGTAGGGGAACTGAATTTTACTTCCTGCTGCCTACCCATGTGGAGGTGTTTTTCCCCAAGCATACAGAACCCTGGCCAAGAGAAATGAGAATTCTCTGAGTGAAAGCTTTACTGGTTCAGTCCCGTAAATGGCTCAGGATATGGTGAAATCATAAACTACCTAGTAATGAAATAAATGCTCTGACTAGGCATGGCTTACAAGTGCTGTGAAATGCATGGTTAGCTTCCCATGCAGGTCATCTCCTTGTTTCTTGCAAATGAGGTTATTTAGTTAAGTGGTGTATCTTCTGTAGTGCTTTTAGCTGTGTGCATTTCTGCTTGAAGAACCCCCAAACATCTTAAGAGTGCTAAAATATTAGCACTCTGATACAGTATTGTGTGACGAGTTGTCTGTAAACGAGTATGTATGTGAAGGGTTTTGCTTGTACTTGTGACTGGAGGTACTGGTTGTCTTGCACATTAAACCTGTATATGTAAATTTTGATGCAAATTATTAAGACTATTGCAATGAGATTTATAGAAAGGATGAAAATAAATTATTGGAGACTGCAGTGTACACTCGTAGGCTATAGCTTGTTTTCTGCCCATACATTGGCATTGTATATTTTAAGTACTAGCAAATGGATGAAGGGTGTTTTCTGCGTCATTTGTAAGTCATTACAGAGTCATGGGAATTACAGTCCTTGTCCTGCTGGGTAGCAGCTGACTGCATTAGAAGTCAAAGGCACCCAGTGTCTTGATGGATTGGGCCTTAAGTGTCCCAATGGCTCATGGAAGCTGAGGCCATTCAGTTCTGGATTGAGTTCACTCCCACTTGCAGCAAAATTATGAATCCAGATTGGGCACTAAAAAAGGCATTTAACTACCCTATAGCATTTAACTACCCTATAGCATCCTCCTCTCCCTTCTGAATAGTGAGTCCCAGCTGTGCTGGGGCTGGGGGGCAGTGGAGGGGGGGTGGCACTTGCCCAGCAACACACTTCTCAGCAGGGCAGGGAGAAATAAAGCAGCAGGGAGCAGGAGGAAGGGCAGGCTGAGCTGCCCGGCCAGCCCGCTGCAGATTTAAGTAAAATGCAGTGATTGTCAGTGCAAACATTGCTGTCCTTGCTGGCCAGGGTTCAGGAGAGATTAGATTTAGATTAGGGAGTGCACCTGTATGTGTACCCTGCGTGCATCCAACGAGATGGCTTTTGCTCCCCAGGGATTTGCACATTTACACGCAGCTTCTGCGGCCAGGCTGCCAGCAGCTGGTTTTAGTATTTTAACTGGTAAGAAGGGAGGAGAGGGAGGGAGCGCCTGTGCACACTGCGCTTTTTCATCTGACAGGTTCCTGGGAATGACTGCATGGTGCAGAACGCTACTTGCATGAAGGAGGCTGTACCACACCTTCAGCTGAAGGGAGAATATTTGTGACCCAGCCAACTGCGAAGGCTCAATCCTTTCCCTGGGAAGCCCAGCTGCTCAGTCCCTCCTGAGCAGACACGGTAGTATTTGATGCTCCAGGCCATTTCTGAGCTGGGGCTGCACAAAGCAGGACACCCCTGCAGATCTCTGCGGGACCGGGCTGTGGCTCTGCGTGCTGTACTAGATGCGCCTCTCCTATTTCTTGGCATCACCAAGGATGAGACGGAAGCAACATCTTCCATGACAGGGACTATAGCAACACACCACGGGCAATCAGCACCCACGTTTCGCGCTCGGTTTGGCTTCAGCAGTGGCTGTAGCATGACTTCCCTGGCTGGGGGCTCACTCAGTGCCCTCCCCAAGCCAAGGCAAAGGAGAACCAAGCCCGTACCTGACATGTGCATCCTGGCTTTTCTTTCCCCTAACTGGGATTAAAACTGCTCCTTCTAAGGGGAGCGGCGGCAAGTGGAGCCATTGGGATGAATCAACCCTGTAAGACACTAGCTGATTTTAAGTGCTGTGTCAGGGGTTTTTAAAATGTTAAATGGAAAGTGATCTAAATAGAAACCAGAGGATGAGGGCAATCTCTCCGGCTGTTTTGTTGGAGCCATGGGGAGAGAGATGAGCTGTGTGAGGCTAACTCCCGAAAAGCCCCTCCTTGGTGAATGACAATGGCAAGACAAAAACAAAAAGGTGGTCCCAGAGCTCAGCCTGGAGAGTGTGAGAGCACAAAAGGCCTGGCCACTGACATCTGCTGCCTCCGGCATCTCCTGCATCTCCCCTCTCTTCAAACACCTGGTCCCCATCCCCCTGCCACCCCAGCTCCTGTCCTGCTGGACTCCCCAGGGGACAGGGAGGTGGTTAACCGCTGAGGGAAGGCAAAAAGCAGTGAGGAGCTTAGTGAATGGAAGATAATGCCACAAACAAATATTGATTAGTGCCAAACTGGCCATTAAACGAGAGAGACCGTTCACCAGGGCAGCCCTGACTGGCTGTCCCCTCCTTTGGAAAGCCATTTCTTGGGGTCCCCAGTTTCCTATGGTGCCTCTGCAGCAAGCGGCAGGCTGTGTTTCACCCCTACGGACACCGTGACTGGCATCTTCATTTCTCTTGCTCTCCTCACACATGCACATCCCCTTGCACCTTCTCCCTCTGGCTCTCCTTAACCCATGTAGTGCAAGGCCTTGGGCACGAGGGGTGTCAGGAGATTCTGGCTTTGCTCTCCGCTTTCCTTCTTTTTTTGATCCCACATAAAACACTTACGTCCAGATTTCCAGTGGGAACAGCAACCATCCGTGTTTTTATGGTGCTTACCTCAAGCTTTAAAAAGGCTTAATCTCCACCAGTGAATGCCTTTTCTGAAAAGACGGTCCTTTGAAGGTGCCTGGCGTTGGGTGTTGGTGGTTGGGGGTACACGGGAGGACCAGAGGAGATCATCACAGCCGCCTGTCCTACAGCAGGACCCAAGCGGCTCCACTCCATTGGCACCTCCAACCCATCACTCTGCTTAGCTGAGTTGCAGCGGTGGCAAACCAGGCTTGGATTCACAGGCCAAACCTCTGGCTAGCCCAGCAATTCAGTAGCGTGGAGAGCACTGTTGCATGACTTTTAGTATGAGAATGACACACGGTCCTGCAACCTGTGATACTGCCAGGCTGCAAAGTAGCAGTGAGAAAATGCAATTTCTTCCCCCTTTGACTGCAGGGAGTTGAGCAGAGCCAGTAGAGGACACCTTGGTCATTAACAGAAATGGGAGCTGAGAAAATGTCCTCTGTCTATCAAGGGAGAGGAAAGGGATGAATTCTTGGTTTATACTGGTCAAAAAACTCAATTCACAGACATCCCCTGAAGTGAAATCAGGATGTGGAGTCCCTCCTCCCTAGGGAGAAAGGGTTGAGTCCATCCTTTGGCTTGATCCAAGTGAAGTTGGTGGCATTCCCTCCAGGTCTTGCAGGGCTCCACATGGTTTGGAGGGTGCTGGCCTGGCGCTGTGGCAGTGGGGACGTTGTGGCAGGCCACTCCCTGGAGAAATCTCACTTTCCCCCAAGTGACCCTATGGCAGTGGTGAGGGCAGCCCCACGGCCAGCGGGTGCTGAGGGCCAGCTGAGGGATTACCTGTATTGATTCTCTAATAGCTGTCAAGGTGGAGGGAAAGACTACTCTGCCACAAGCTCGGAGCTCTTAGCTGAGTGGGAGCATAAACGCCCCATTAAAGGTTTCATTTAATAGCAATCTTCACCAAAGTAAATGGACAACAGCAGCCGCCCCCAGCCCCAAGTCCCTAATGCAAGAGCCATTATGGAGCAGGAAGGCAGCACACAGGAACACATATTTCTGCAGTATCGGTTTCACCAACAGTCTCAAACCACTCTTTTAATGAAAAGTGGATTTTTTTTTTTTTTTAGGGATGTGAAAACCCACAGCAAACAACCTAAGGGGAATCTGTTTACTTTCTTGAACTTCCCCCTGCAGCCTGATGTGTAGCTGTTTCCCACCGATGCACCCATCAGCAAGTGGGAACGCAGGCTGGCAGCATCCTGCTCTCACTGCTACTGAGGATGGGCAAGACAGGAAAAGCCAGTGCTGGAGAGAGCAGCGCTGAAGTTCACTGGTGGGACTGGGAGCTTTCCCCTCCGTAAGCCATGCGCAGTGCTGAAGGAGGGACAGTCCTGTCCTGGAGGGGAGCAATGCTTGGGTCTTGTTTTCGTGGTGGGTCTGGAGATGCCTTCTCTAAGGCTTTTTCCCCAAGCTGGCAGTAAAAGAAGACTTCGCACCACGGCTCTGCAGCCACGGGAGCTGAGACAGGCCTCTCAACTTTTCTCTTGACTTTGACGGACCTATGATCAAGGGTGGTATGAAACCTTGTATGGATATTACTATATTTATCACTCTATCACAGCAGGCTTCTGTTTAACCCATGCCTCTTCTTCTAAGCCTTTTTTCCGTAGTTTCAGAACTAGAATGATCCCACGCACAGCTACTCTAGCACATACAAAACAAAATTCAGCATGAAAAACATGACAGCAGAAGAGAACATTCCTGGAAAAGAGACATTTAGTTATTTGCCCAAGCATCTGGATTCTTTACCTGTTCCCCTAGACCCTTTCCCAAAGCTGCATTCAGCCTAATATTTTGAAAGTTTGAAAAAGGAGGGATGGAGAGGGAGCCTTTCAATTAGTTGATTGGTTTGGGTTTCTTTCCACCAAGGAGAGAGTTCAGGTGCCAGATCTGCAGGGAGGCGGCCTCAGAGAAAACCACTCTGAGCTTAACTCCCTGTGGGGAAGGTGCCTGGATTCAGGGCTTTTAAGCTCTTTTTGTGTGACACCATTATCACCATGTTAACATAGCTTGTTTCTATATGTTGGGTTTTTTGACTGTATAATATTAAAATGAAAAAGGTATGTTGATTTTGGTTAGAGTAACTGGCCAAACCTATTCAGATGGTGTGTCTAACCCAGTTCAGTTGCTGTCGGTTTTGCAGCTGTAAGAGACGAGCAGCAGGGCCTGGCATGACAAAAACATTATTCTTTTATGACTTTGATTGATTTTGTCTAGTGGGAGCTGTTTTGGCTGGGATGTTGTTATGACAAAAAGGTTCTATGGGAGGGCTAAGGGAGAACAATTGCTTTACTGAATAAGAGAAAATAATTTAATTTGGAGGAAATTCAGAAGAGAAGGAAAACTAAGTGACTGGTAGAATTTAAAACCTCCCCCAAAATCCATGGGACTTTTTTGCCCATGACACTTTTCTTTAATTACATCTGTCTGGTAGATGGATCACTTCTTTTTCTAGCAGCAATAAGGAAATCAAAATTATTACCAAATCTTTTAGATTTTATCTTTACCTTTTCTTCAATCTATGTCTTTGGGACTCATCCTCCTCGCAGCAGAATTTCATTAGGTTAGAACAAATGTCAGTTCTGTATAATATATAACGATGACCAAAGATGATGCATATTGCATTTATACAGGTTTGTGCTTTTAATCATTGACATAGGAAAAACCCCACTTATTTGCATAATACTTATGACACATCCTGCATGTTACTAAACTTGTATGATAATAATAGAGTTCTAGTAGGTGGGTTAAAATCAAAATTAAGTATTCTGAATTATAAGATTTCTATTTGCTTCTGTTTTATGTAACTATACGGTTGTACTGATAATCCCCTCCTCTACACTGTATAGGTATTTTCCAAGTGTATTTACCATTCTTAACAGAATATTACTGACTGTTTTGTATTTGTGTGTAGGTATGTGCACATATATGTGTATTTGTGTACATGTAGGTATGCTTACGCATATGTATAATGTCTATGAAAAAACATCCTTTTGAAAAGTCAAGCAATACTGAATATTCGAGTATTGAATATTCTCACTCAGTATAGAACTAGTAACTATCCACTCTCAGCTTCATTATTTCTTTGGATGGCATTCATTTTGCAAAAGATAATTTGCTGGAGCTTCTTTTCAAGACATGCCGTGACTTTCAAACTATGTACTCAACACCATCAATTTGTTTCCTTGCAGCTCTGGCCAGCTGCAAGGATGAGCAGAAGACTTTACAGCAGTGGCAGATGGCAGTCACTCTTCCTGCCCTGGTGCTAAGGACAGCCGTGGTTCCCTTGGGCCCCAGTGGGATAGTGGTTCATACCCTTTCCTGTCTTTACGTTGCATTGATATTTGGCATCCCTTGTGTATTTTTTTTTTACGTTCCCTAGGCCCTTCTGTAATATGAAAAAGCTGACAGCGCCTAGCTGAAGGCTAAGTCCTTTGAAGCAGCTTTGCAATAATACATTTTAGCATTTGCTTTTGTGGAAGCAGCTCTACTTCATAGTGTTACTATATTGGTATTGATCTGTGCTGTGTAGGTCCGTATTTGTCAAGCTTTCAAAAAGACATATTATCAAAGATTTCTACATGAGAGAGTAATTAAAGGTCAACCTCATAAATAGTTATAACATCCAAGGCCAAAGGGGAGTTTTTACAGTCATTAGAAGCTCATCAGAAGTTTAACCTGCTGGAGTTTAATATGAGGTGCTTAGCTGCAGTACAGTCCGCTCCCGCCATAGCTGTAGAGAGTCTGGGTGCCGTAGCGGGGTCAGCACAGCCATTGATGAGACCAGGCCAACAGCTCTTCATCTCCTCAACCCTTCTGCACATACAGTCCAACGCGATGCGGTTGTCTGCCTCTCCTTGCTTTCGGGCAGGTCCCTTCCTCAGCCAGCACTTCAGCAGGATTCAGCGGCATGATAGTCGCTGCATACATATGAGTCCCTGGGGGGCTGTAAGAAAGAGCTTTTAATCCGCTGTTGTAACTCTCCTGATGTGGTGCTCCCACCCAGCAGCCCCCCACCCACCTCCCATCTGCCAGGGGACAGAGTTAAACTTACTTTACTTCAACGTCGGGCTCCTCACAGCTCTACTCTCGCCATCACTTGTAAAGTATGGAATAAAAGAAAGTTAAAGAATTACACAGTTCAGTGGATTAATGTGTGGCTGGAGAAAAATGGCAAAGATTTTGAAAATTCAATTAATCTTTCCCTTGCTAAACATGACATTTAACAATGTCAAAGCTTGAGGCAGTCAGCTCAGCTAACTACCTTCAGAGGGGTAAAGAGATCTTTTAGTAGTATTCATCACCTTAAAGACTGTTCTTGTCACACTCAATTTCGTGAGTTTGGGTTATTTTACTTAAACCTACATGTAATTTAGAGATTCCACCCCCCCCCCCCAACAGCTATAGGACTATTGGAAGCTTCCACTCATTTCCATTCAATTGGATAGCAATATATCAAGAAGTTAATTGTTTTTTCTACCCACATCTTTAAAGAGTCTATCATCACGACCAAATATTTCCTTTCCCAAAAATAATAGCTGAGGAGGGAAAAAGTCTACTTATTCCTTCTTTCTCTATTTGATGCAATTGCTGCTAAAATATTCAATTAACTTAAAATTATGAATGAGAACCTGTCAGATACTGTCTTTTGTGACCGGCCATCTAAAGCCAGGCAGAACATTTCTGAATTCTCAGTGGGACTTGACTTGCTGAGGTGAGGGATGAACACTCACAACTTTTCTAACACTTTTTTGTATATCAGCAAAATTCACAAGGTTTTCTGACCACTTTTTTTTCAGAACTCTAATGTGCATTTGTAATGGAAGCTTCTCCTCCAGGTAAAGGATTTTTTAAATTATTTGTGCACTTTGTTCTTTGCAAGCATCCTTTTGGGAAGGAGTGACATCCTTTCACAGATGACTAAATATGTTTCATAGGAAAATGTTGACTTTCTGAACTGCAGTTTGAGAGCAGGAAGGCAGGTTTCACAGGCTTAGCCAGGACACACTGGCAGCGGTGCCTTTTGGGCACAGAGTTTTCATACAGGAACAGAGGGTTGACGCTTGGCTCCCCTGGGGCTGGCAGATGGGAAGTGTTTGTGCCTGGCAAATTATTGTGTGTGGCCGTAAAAAAAAAAAACAACAAAAAAAAACCCACAAAAAACAACCCCCCCAAAAAAAACCTCTGATGGGAGACAAGTCCAGCTGATTGATGGGAAAGGGTGGTAAAATCTGATTTATCAATAAATGTCACTTCAGAATTAACAAAGCTGATAGGGAGGTGGCCAGCAGGAACGTTAATTTACCTATGAATGAGTTTCCTCCCCAGCTTCTAGGGGCTTATTGCCTGCACTAATAGGGTCTTGGGTCTTTTCCTGATAGATGCCTGAATGCAAGGCAGCAGATTTAAAGATAATAATGACAATGACTCTGATAATGGCCGGCTCCGGCTCCGTAGCCTAAAGCTGGCGATGGGGAGTGTGAAAGCATCTTGGCCCAGGCAGGCGCAGCACTTTCCTCCCTTCCTGCTGTGAGATTATCTCCACCCTCAGGAGTTTAACCTGCTATGGGGGGGCGGGAGGGGGGGTCAACCCTCTTTGACCTGCTCTGTTCTGACACTAGAATTGACATGTAAAAGGTATTTTAAAACGTCCCTATTGATTTCACCACAATGGCTCCTTTGCAGCACAATGACCCCAATCCTGGAGTTGCTGGCTGGGCTGGGCTGCTCTTGGCAGCACCTCTGGCTCCCAGCTGTGTAGGGCAGGCTCTGGGGCAGGCTGGTCTCTTCCTTGCTGGCCTCTGACCGCCATCTTCTCCAAGGCCCTGTCACAGCACCCAGGACAAGGTGGAAGCCTGTAACAGAGGGAGGTGTTGGAGCTATTTTGCTGACCTTCTGTTACTCGGTGATTTCTCTGCTGAAAGAGAGTCTTCTGAAGGCAGTAAAAGTGGGAGCAGGGCTGATGGACAGTCAGAAGTTTAGGAGACCTGGAACAGGAATATTTTAATGTCCTGATGTGATATCAGTTCACACTTTTTGTCCTTAGACCTTCAGAGGCTTTTGTAAAGACAGATGGGGATGGCAATTCTTATTTTTCCAAATGGAAAAAAAGTGCCACAGGTCAGCTAAATGGTGTTCCTTGTATTGCAGATGCCAAGAATAAAGCCCAAGTCCATGGGCCTCAAAAAAAATTACTATACAGAAGTGAGACACAACCATGCACTTCCCACAGCCAACTTTGACTCCTTCTCCCACGGTGGTGTATTCTCCAAGGGAAGGAGCCTCAGCGCATGGCCTGGAAGGGAGTTGCAACACATCAGCTCTATGGGCTGCTTGGGACCAGCCTTTGCTTTGTGTGCCTTACAACACATTGCTTCTCCCACTGCATGGGGGGAAAAAGAGCAACAAAGGAACATCACAGTACAAGTGAGCTGTTCTAAATCTCAGTGTTGTAAGAAGCAGATCACTGTTTGCTATTTCTCCTTTGACTCAGTCCAAAGCAATGAAAGTTTCCTTCTTGAATGTTTTGGTGTGCTAGTCTGTGCCAGGTTCTTGTCTTTGTCCTGCTGCCTGTGTTTTCCTAACTACATTTGTTCTGTTCCTTTTGGCTTTCCAAGGGCAGAACTTGTGTGTATACGCCTGATGATGTCTTTTGCTGGATCACTGTATATATGCCTCTATAACCATGCTCAGGAGCCCATCTAACAGTCTGCTAAACTAATAACTCTCCCTGCATGGGAATTGGTCAGTGGAGCGCATCTATCCCTATTGCAGCTGGGACTCTAGTAGCTGTTTGGAATATTCCAGGCAGGTTGCTTTCTGTTGCATTTCTCTCCTCTCTTTAATCAAGTTATTTGTTATAGACTTTTAGGTATACGTGGAATTTCCTTCTCCTGCATTGCTGAATTTCCTTTTGTGCAGACTTTCTCCTTGGAGATGAAGGCCTTTTGTTATTTTAAATAGTGAACAAATTGACACAACTTTGTACCTACTTAAACTTTCAAGATTATAATTAGCACATATATGGGAAAAGATTGAAGACGTACATGGTTTTTAGAAGAAGGACAGACGTCTGAATTCCTTGATTAAAACCCTACTGTCTGGTACACCAATTATGCTGCTTAGAATTTGCTTCTTATTAGACAGTTCTTAAAAAAGAGATAATGAA
The DNA here is from genome assembly GCA_011801015.1 of Ardeotis arabs. Lineage (NCBI taxonomy): Eukaryota > Metazoa > Chordata > Aves > Otidiformes > Otididae > Ardeotis > Ardeotis arabs. The sequence continues at coordinate 70,836 of JAAGAY010147455.1, forward strand.
AGCAATATTTACGTTGAAATACTTATGGCCTGTTACACCTCTTATTTCCTCAATAATATTTGGTAGCTACTGCTTTCATATGCTACTCACAGTGTAGGGCCTGGTGGAAAGGCAGAGAGCTGAACAACATCCATTGCAAAACCCCTGGCTTAAGTTACAAGTGTTTTCTGCACCTCAGCCACTGAAAAGAGAATAGTCTGGGGCAGAGGGGCTCAGATTCTTCTTAGAGTGTTAATACACTAGTATTTAGCTCCAGCATGCAGTGTATCGTTTGTTGCTATCGCTTTATACATATTGCTTTAGGAACAAGTAGAATATGAGTCATTTGAGATATGATGGGGCCTTTGGATGAACGCCAAATTCAACAGAAGCCTGGAAACCAAAGCTGAATGAAGACATTCCAATTAATATTTGACCTGTATTTCAACCTTTTCACTACAATGTTTACTGCTGAACACATACACTTAACGAATACTTCCCACAGGTGTGGGGTGAGGTTCCTATAGAAGAAAGAACTGCATTAGAGGATGCCCAGATTGTAGCATGATGGACGTACCGTAAGAATCCAAAGAGATTCAACAGAAGAATTAAACAAATAACTCTAATTCCAGTGACTCATCAAAGTTTTAGTCTTGTTTTATGTATGAGATGATTGGGTTAAAATTATAACGAGGGATAGGGCAATGGGAGACAATAACTTTGTCAGTACTCCTTTTCCACCTGGGAACAGTGACGCAAGGTACAAAGACAGTATTCCTTAAAAGAGGAAAGCTTTGTTATCTCATTGCTTTATTTCTGAATTAAGTATTTGTCAAGCTAGAAGCTAGGCTCTAAAATTAGTTTTCTTCTTTGTTCCCGACTCTTAATTCTCTTGTGTGTAAACATATGTGTGTGTATTCAGAAAGGCATGTTGAGGTAAGGATAGTAAAAATGTCTGTGAGAATGGGAATGTTATATATTTTCAGGTTTGCAGTTTGTCAGAGCTGCACAAAATACACAACATTTGTGTTACCTGATTTAAGAGCCTGAACTTGCATAGCATAGCAAATCACATGCCTGAAGTCTGAAGTGAAACCTGAAATGAAATGAACATCATGCTTTCCTTCATATTTTGCAGTACACAGAATTTACTTCATTAAATATGTACATTGAGAGCTTTTAATAAATATTTTTATATAGGTGAATTTACAGTCCTAAAGATCATAGAATCATAGAATCATTAGGGTTGGAAGGGACCTTCAAAGGTCATCTAGTCCAACCCCCCTGCAAGGAGCAGGGACATCTCCAACTCGATCAGGTTGCTCAGAGCCTCATCCAACCTGGCCTTGAATGTTTCCAGGGAAGATTTTCAGCAATTTTATATTTCTAATGGAGAAGAAAATAAAGAAAGTCTAATACAACTGTGACACTAGTGCCTTTCTAAGCTGTTGTGACACCATTATAATGAATCTGCAGTTAAAAGATTGGAGAGGTATGTGTGTATACACATAAATTTTTTTTTTTTTTAAAGTCACTCTTTTGCTAGCCTTGGAGATCAAGAGTCTCTTATGTTTTAGACAGAGGTCAGAGTGCCATTCTGACCTTTGTTAATCTTCATAATTTTAACTGATCATTTAAGTTTCTGATTTTTTTTTCTATCAATAAGTCAAGAAAACTGTCTCTCTCTGTCCAGCATTGGTCAGGACAGTGCAAGTTTCTTTTGGAGAAAAACACAACATGATGTGATTCCCACGGCAGATGCCAGGAGGAGTGAACTGGAGCTTTTTGTTGTCTTTTAAAAATTCACTTCATGGTTTTGAAATTGGGCTATTTTTTTTTTTGCCTTGGTAGTGGGTTTTCGAGACCACAGATGTCCTTGGCTACTTCTCATTGATAAACTGTTACAAAGCCCCTGCCGTACTTTACCACAATGTCTGTAAGCCAAGAAAAAAAATGGAACCCAAAGAGCTGGAAAGAACATTTGCTCTTCCTCATGTGAAGGCTTCTTACCAGAAATTGATTTCTTGATTTTTTTTAATGCCTTTTAACATAAATATATCCCCATTACACTTCAGGTTTCAAAAAGTAGGAACGTATATGATTGACATCTGTAAGTACATCTGCCTGGAGCATATGTGCCCTCTTCAGTGATTCTATTGAACGTATCTCATCCTAAGAAGTGTGACCTTGAGTTGTTTTTGTTTTAGTAAACTCAGCCTGGTTAGGTATCTTCCATTAATGTCCTAGAATGAAAGCTATGGCTCAGCCCCCTGGGATATCGGAAACAGAAGAATTTCACTGCCCTTTATATACTGAAATCCATTTGTTAAAACATATGCTGAGCAAGATGGATCCTAACCATGCTCACCAGATCTTTCCTTCTTGTTGCTACTTTTAAAAAAAAAAAAATCTCATCTCTTGTATGTATTTTAGAATAACTTTTCCACATACTTAAAGAATATCAGGAAAATAAATATAACACTTTTTTTTTTTTCCTTTCTTTTATATATATATATATACAGCCGTTTTTCTACTTTTCTAGATTTTGTTGTGTTGGGTTTTTTCCTCCCCTAGGCACATCTGAAGAATGAAAAATATTTTAACACGTGATGGAGCTACCATACTTGATAAGCAGGTTCACCCCATTTAAGCTATGAATACTTTGGCAGGTAACTAACCACTTGATACAAGAATGTATAATTCGAGGTGGAGCTTTAGTATCAGAGGTCCAGGCAGGTTTTAATTAGCCTCTTGTTGCAGTCCCAAGAATTTCAGTAGCAACTATCAAAACAGGATGACATGGATTGAAATGAGATATATAGTTTGTGAAAAGAGTGTTGAGGAAACAAATGTGATGTAGAGGTAGGGCATTGTTGGTAATTACTTAGATTGTCCTACAGTCCAGGAGTGCCCAGAGGAAGGTCTGGGCTGGCTGAGTCAGCCCCATGTTGTAGTCCCTGCCATCCTGACTCTGCTGGCCTGGAGAGCAATGGACTTAAAGTCTCCTCCTGAGCTGTTCCTTCCCCCATTACACTAGATCAAAATCTTCCACATGACCTGACAACATAACCACCTTTCTATGATCACTTGGTGCTGGCAGGTCTGGTTGCATTGCAGGTAAATGCATACCAGATGAGATAGTGCCATTCATGGTGTCAGGAGCTATGTTCAGACAATGATTAGGAAGAGCCTCACCTTACAGTCCTTGAGGGCATGGGTCCAGTAAGAAGGAATATGGCCCAGTGTCAGAAAGTGGTGGCCCCATGCTTGGGACAAAGAGAGCATCCCTTCAAAGAGGTACCTGTGCAGGAGGGAAGGAGACGATGAAACAGCAACTCGCCGAGTGAGTGAGTCTGGGGAAGGAATGGTGGTCTCTGTACATCTGGCCAAATCTGTGTTGTCCTCTCCCCTTGCCATAGCCACTTGTGCAGCGTATGTAAGGGCTTGGCAGCAGGAGCTGATTGCTCTTTCAGTGATGTCTGCCAGCAGGATTGCTGTCTGTGTCCTGTAATGGTTATCTGGCCTGCATGTTTCTGAGTGGGGTGAGGGGTAATGAAAAAGAACAGGTAACAAAAAAAAAAAACCACGACAGATAGAAGATATCAGTCCCTACCTGAATACCTGTGAAAATGAGGCTGGGTTGTTTAGGCATCTTATCAGAGCAAGGTAAAGGTGAAGGGAGTAATGGAGAGTGGGGAGGAAACAAGACAAGATGAGAAGGAGAAGAGGAGGAGGGAAGAGACTAAGTGAAGATCATGTCTGAGAGAACAGAAGGGAGATGGGGCAGAGGGAATAACCAGGCGAGGTGGACTGGAGACTCGATAGGTGTTGGGCCTTGGCTGCCTGAAGTTCTTGACTCACTCTGAGCACAGTAGAAATGCAGCAAGCCAAAACCGTCTGAGGATCTGTGCACTTCTCTGTTATCTGTGAGTGCCAAGACCCCTGCAGTCACAGAGAAGACTGGGTGACAGGGAAGAAAAGGCATTCATTAAGCTCCAGCGACCCATTCAAGCACAGACACGCTGGCTGCTGCCGCCAGCCTTGTGCCTCAGTGTGTGTCCTGGGGCAGGCAGTCCTTGGTGCACAGGAAGGCTGAGGGCCTGTGCTGCTTCGGTGCAATCCATCTAGGTGCGCTTTCCTTTTTCCTCACGCTTGACATCCTCTTGAAGACCACTCAAATCTGCTTAATGTGGTTTAATGAATGAAAGGATTATTGCAAGCTGCCTTAAATGCTTACCTCAGCCAGCAAAGCACGCCTCCCCCTGCCCTGTGCCGGCCCTGGGAGAGCAGCCAGCATCCAGCCTGGCACACTGGGAATTCCATTTGCACCTTCAATCTGCAAGAATATAATTTCCTCACACCTTCTCTAGGTACGCAGAACCGGCTGCTGATGAAGCCAGGTTCTGTTGCTCACCTCCTTCTTGGAGTTCATAGTCCTCTGGTAGGGTTTGTCAGCTTTACTGCTCCTTTCCAGCTTGCAGATGGGAAGCTGAGGGACAGTAAGGCTGTATGGCCTCTCATGTGGATGATTCTTCCTAACTCGTGATTCCTCCTAACTCCTAGCTCCAGCCTGTGGTGTTAAGCTCCTCATAAGTTCCTTCCAGGGCAATGTGACTCAAAATACCAACAAATGAGCGGTCTGATGTCTCACATATCCATTGCTGTCTCCAGCTACAGCTTGATTTCTCCCAATATCCTCAGAGAGGCTAGAAACCAAGGATTTGTGGCATGGCTTTGGAGACCTATGTTAATGCAAGAAAAACCACCCCGCATTCCACTTCTTCAGTAAAGATCATCATGAGTGAAGATTAAACCTTCGTTATTTACTTCGCACCCCTAGCATGATGCTGGACCCAAAACTCACAAGCACACGTGCAGAAGCATTTTACTTATGTATGACAGGAGGAGTTGTTCAAAAGCAGATCTGCTTGCAGCGTAGATATGCTTTTTGCGGGGTTGAAACTTCATCTTCACCTTTATTTCACAATAACCCTTACACAATGCTACCCTGGCCTAACTCTGCCTACTCTGTAAATCTCAGCACAGCCACATGACAAATGTGATTTCATACCTTTAGGAAACTGTAGGTGGTAGCTTGAAGCCATTGATAGCCAAATACTAGTTGCTAATGTAAATCTTCTAGGAAATGCAGAGACACTAAGGAATTTTTTTAATTTTGCTTAAATTCTACATTAGGAAATTTACCCTGATAGTCAGATGCCAGGTATTTATATTTAAAGCTTCAGAGAAATAGTAATACTTCAGGAATGAAAATGCTTTCCTAGAGTTTCCCACTGAGTACCAGGAAAAGTGTCTGATTCCTTATCAATCACATGACCAAACGTGATAAAAGCCCACTTCTGCCCATGCTTTGTTTTCCAAACACTCCGCCACCGGATTTGCCTGGAAGCAGCCTCTCTAATGGAAGGTTCTCTAAGAAAGAAATGTCACTCCCCATCAGTGATACTGTACACAAAGGCAGGCAAGGCGGACACTGAAAGGCTCAGGAGACACTCCTGCACTATAGAGCTGAACAATTGATCCTCGCCACAGCACTATTAAGAGTCCTTGAGACCCACTACCTCCGAGACAATGTATTGCACAGAGAATTGCGGTTTGTTGTCAGTGGCCTGTGGAAAGCATAATGGAGGTACTTGGTACTATAGATTGTTTAGAAAGGCAGACATTAATGAGAAGAAAAAAAATGTTCACTTGATCAGAAAATGAAAACCTGGGGAAAATAAGAATAACAATAGCATTTAATTAGAAGCCCTTGTGTCCTCCCACTGGCTATCCTACCTGTGCAGCTCCCCTCTTGCAGACATTCTTAGAACAATCCAGTGATTTTAAGGTCTGTTATTCAAATGCTTCTGGTCTGGAAATTGTGTGCTTCTATTTGGAGAATAAATGGTGGATAGCCAGAAGCAAGCATCAATCTTAGGTACGGAATCTTATCCTAAACTCCAAGGATGCAAACCAGAAGTAGTTTACATTGCTGAGAAGTGTGCTGCAAGCTGTATCTTTTACTATCTTTGCTATTGCCAGGACTAACTATTACAGGTGGAAGAATAGTAAAGAGGTCTTTCTTTTCCCCTCCTAGTCGTTGAAGAAGGCTAAACCAACTCAAATGAACTGAATGAAGACAAGAGCAATGCTACTTTAATGTGCAACCTCTGCTGAATCAGACTTTCGGAGACCTTTGAATGCCGATTTCACTGTCAATGGTGCTGTGAGAAATTTTTTTAAAAACTAACCAAACAACTACTGACTGTGAAAGTTAGGTCTAACATACACTCATAATGGAAATATGTGACATCGTGGCAATGGTCTATCATTGTCTGGGAAAGTGGTGGCCTGAGAAAGAGTTGCCTGACATATTTTGCTCCAGCTGTGCTGAATTCTCTACTAGTGCATTCAGATAATGCCAGGGAAGAAAATAAAACCTGATTTCCTTTTGCCAAGACTTGGGTAGTGTTTAGGCCTCCGGTACCAGTGTAGTGACAGAATTAGGGGCAGAGGAGCTGAAGACCGTAGAAGTGCCACCACCTCCATTTTAGACACTGGTAGTGAAACTTGCATTGACTTAGCTGGGTGCTGTTTTGGCTATGCTGGCAGTTGCGTAATAACCCTTTAGCATTCATATATGTTCACTGGGATAATTAAAATAAAGTAAAATACACCAGCTGGCTCTCCCTGCCTCTGGGCAGGGCTGAGGGAGTGCTAATCCCGGTGCCATTAGCATTTTGTGCAGGATACTACAACCCCTACGTGCTGGGTAACATTCTCCACCGCAACAGCTAAATATTTGGAAAAACGCACCTCAGCACGGAGGTGCCACCAATAAGCCTCTGAAGCTATAAATTTATTGCAGATGAGGTACAGGTGCGACAGGTGGTGACAAAATGCATCCCTGTACAAATATATTATTGATGGGTAGTTTTAATTTTGCAGCTATGAAGAAGTATAGGTAAAAGAACCATACGTGGCTCTGTGTCTTCAGATAAAATTGCTATCCTTAGTTTGCCCTTGCACAGTTCAGCATCAGTGCATTATTGATTGGAATTAGGAAGTTAATAAGGTTTGGGCTAATTAATCAGATGGGTAGGGACTGGAACTGCACTGCAAGGCTTAATCAAGTCATCAAAGTTCTCAAGCCGTGAAGAAGGTAATTAAAGGAAAAGGATGCCTGTTATATAGTAACAGGAATCTAGGAGAGGACAAGAGCAAGATAGAGAAGCTTCATTTTCTTTTGTATACTTTTCTATATAAATCAGATGAAATGACCCAGGTACAGTGCTCAGCTTCCTATCAGCAAATTAACTTGGATTAATTTATAAATCATGTCAAAGAGGAATTTAGTCCAGCTAGTCTAATTGCTAAGAAATGTATGTTTGCTCGTAGAGGCTGTGGTTTTTTTTGCAATATCAAGGCCTACAGCACAACCTCCTGCTGCCTAGGACTGTTATCCCCAGGTTGCTGGATATGAAATGAAGCAATATGGCTTACAAACCTAATTTTAAAAAACCCATGTTTGTGAAGGCAAAATTGATTAATGTGAAAGCTTTTTTTTTTTTTTTGTGGCCTATTGAGTGCTTACTATAGAAGGCTGAATCTCAAGCTTACTTTACTCAATTACTTTGCCGAAAGTAATCTAAGTACCACAGAAAACCTTAGTGGTTTCATTAAGAAGCAGGTTTTATAGCGTTTCTGATTGTGTTTTGCAGCTCATTGCTGTCAGATTAACAATAATGCAGGCGAGGGGTTTTTTTTTTTTTGCAAAGAACATACAAGAAATAACCACTAATGGCCTAAAAATAGAGTTTAATATATGTCTTCCACATGTATAGTTACTGATGGATGTAATGTTTTCATGCAAACTAGTCACAATGAGCTGAAGTAGCAGTTTACTAACATCCAGTAGCAAGATATGTGTTATTTTACTGGAAATTTCAGAAAAAAATAAAGATCTTCTTTCAGTAATTTATGTTTTCAAAACTAAAATTTTTGCATTTAAATCTTTTTATCATAAAAATAAATCAAATAATCTTTTGGAGGAAAATTCAGAGAAGTATTTAAAGAAACTGGCACCGAATAAATTAGAGTAGTAAAGGAGCAGGAGAAGCATTTGAATTTTCATGAGCTAACATTCTCATCTCATGTTCTCACCTGAGGACATTTTGATTTCACAAGTGCCTAGCAAAAAAAGTCCCACATCAATGTAGTAAAACATTGATAACAAATTAAAATAAGAAAGATTAGTGAGTTAGAAAATAAGTATAGGTTAAGTAAATGTGTTTCAATAATGCAATAGTGATCTTCAAATATATTTTTTGGAATAGCACATTTGAGAAATGAAAATCTGTCTCTATATATATAAATTCTAACTATATTTAGGACCTGAGAAATGGGATTTGGATGTTAATTTTTTTATCTGCTTTTTTTCAGCTTTGGATAGAGACAGAATCAAACTCTACCTAGTTCTGTAGTAGGGAATTAAATCCATGTTTGAATGATATTGATTTATCAATCTAGCCTGCAGTGAGTATTCTGTGAATTAAGGAAAATTGTTCAGGTAATCTTGCCTATGTTTTCAGATGGAACTGAAAGGGGAAAATGCTAGAGCTGTGGTGCACATGTCAAGTTTTGAATTTAAGCTCTTGTTTTGATGAGCAGTTTATGGTCATGAGCACAAGATTGTTCATTAAAGAGAAATCAAGCACTCCTCTCATGCCAAAACCTGTCATGCGTCCTGTACCCAAGTTTGGTTATGCCTTTGTCCCATCATTCACTGATGAACGATGACTTAAAGATACCAGCAAAAACCCTGCCTAACAGTGCACCGTGTTGCACATCAGGACTTGTAACCTAGACTAAATGGTATTTATTTGGGAGGGGGTTTATCTGGATGATATCGAAACATGCCTTTCTAATACTTGTTGCTTGTAAGATGAAAATGAGCCTGTTAATGTGCAATCACTGAAATTAAGATTAAAATGCTACAGAAATAAAAAAAAAAGAAAATCCAGCAATCTTTACTGTCTATCTGTAGAGAAGATGTTATCCCTTTCTGTCCTACATATGTATGATCATACACATTTCAAATCCTATTTGCCTAGATAAAACCACAGTATGAAACAGAAAGTAACAGTGGCTTCAAAGAGTGAGATATTGAAAAATAAGACTAAAAATGAAGACATCTTTACCTATATTTGCTTATGTTTTCTACCTCCTGCATACCCCTGCTGGCTAATACTTTGGAGAAAGTCTGTAGAAAATATACCAGCTCTGTTGGTCAATATTCTGGGAAAAGTCCATAATAAATACATCAAGTCTGCTGGTTAACATTTTGGAGGAAATATATAAATACCTCTTTCATGTGAAATGCTACCTCTTTCTTGAAGTGTCCTTGATACCCTCTAAAGGTAGAGGGAAAAAAGAAAGAAAAATGTATATTTTTATAAGATTTCAAAGTTCAAAAAAATGCTATGTCCAGAAACAATTCTGGTCTCCTTTACACATAAATGGAAAGAGGACATAAGATCATTTCTGTCTTTCTTGGGATGTAATACAAGAATACAAGTACTGGTTCAGATCTAAGGTTAAAGAAATTTTATCTGAATTGTGATGTTTAGCAAAAAATATGAAAAGAAGACTATTATAGAGAAGAAGACAAGTATAGAAAAATACTCCACCTGATACAACACTTTGAGTTTCCTACTGACTGCATTTTAGGGATTTCACAAGCTGAGTTTGCATTCAGCTCTTTTTGCTGATACAGTCCTTGGAGGAATATTTCACTGTGAGTTTATCAAGTTATTTTGGAGCCACTTTTACTGCTGTCACCTCTCAAAAAATGTGGCAATGACTGTAATTACACTTTAAGAGTGTAATTACACTTCTGTGGGAAGGGTTCTTCTTTTTACTGCTTTTTAAACCTGCTCCCTAACAATTTAATTTTAAAAGAAACAGAAGAATCTACTTCAGGTCACACGGGGAGGTATGGCCAAGGTTTATGTGGTTGACTTTACTTCACCAGGTTTCATACCAGGAAGGGATAAAGTGTGCCCATACCTATGGCCCCACAGAAACAAAGAGCCCTTTTATCAGCTGTAAACGAGAGGTTAATTAAAAGCACAGGTTTCCACTAGCACTGGAAAATAAAATGTTTTAACTACAAGTAGAGCAATTTCTTTGTGGTGCACAAGGACCCTCCTCGCCTCTTGAAGTGATCACTTTGGGAGTTCACACTCAGCATTCACTCAGCTGGACTCTGATGGTTTGCTACCATCACCACTCACCTTTCCCTCTTGGATGTCTGGTCCCCAAGGACTTGACATCTACTACAGGCTCATTTTTTATGGGTCACTGAGTAGCTGTCACCTAGTGCCACCATGAGTCCTTCTAGACAGCAGTAATCCAGAACTGAATACCTTAACAAAACATTAGTGGACCCTGAACTATCTGATTATTTCATCCATTGGTAAGTAACCCAAATGGACACAATCTTACCCAAATGATCTCTCAAGTGGGGCCAAATCATCCTTACATTCCCTCTCATGTCCTCATTGAGGTAAAATTCCAACTAATTTAATGAGAATTTCAGTAACATAAAAGCTGAACGGAGACTGAGTGAAGGAGTTTTGAATTTCAGCCTGCTTTTAATACATAGAGGCAGTAATGCCCATAAGTTCATTCTTCCTGGTATATAGGATATATGGCCTAATGCAAAACCATTGCTCAAAGACCTGGAGAAAATAAAAACAGTATGAGGAAATATTAAGCTTTGAGAACACCAGCAAGGTTTTAATGAGCTTGGTTTATAATAAAGATGACCAATAGATGTTTACCTTTTGAATTGATCTAAAAGGGTACAAAACAAATGTATCAATCATGAACATAATCAGTATTGTTGGAAGTGTGCAGGGTCTGTAGGTAGGTGATACACGAACATAAGTGCTGACACCACCGTACATCATTAATGCTGAGTTCATCACGGTAATCACCAATAATTAATGCAGTCTTGTCTCAGGCAGGCAAGGTACAGTGGTGTGAGCTAGGAAAATGGGAAACTTGGAACAACAGTGAGAACCAGAGCTGCTTGATTGCAAGCAGGCTTTTCATAGACCATGTCTGTCATTCACTGTCAAAGTAAAGAGAGAGAGAGTTAACCTTTCAAAATTATATCCAGATACTGCTGTCTCTATTGCATTGGAAATATTCAGTGCTCATAGTATGGAATTAATGGGGCTTTTTTTTTGTCACTTTGTGCCTAGTTTAGTGATGGTATCTGCTTCTTTCTCCCAGTTTCTTGCACAGAGAGCACTATCATTTAGGTAATATGTGAAATACCATACCTAGTTTTAAAAGGGCAGTTGCAAATGCTGTAATTACTTACTGCCTTGGGAAGATTTTTACATTTAAATATGTAAGAAAATATATCTATTATCTCCAGCATTAGTGATTTTAGAATCACTGAGCTTCTAACAGGGTGGGAACTAAAATCTTTCAGTCACTGAGTGTTGGGTAAATGTCCCTCTTGTTTGTGAGATGAGGCTATAATCCATTTAATCACTCAACTGAGATATGTTGCTTACCTGATATCACCAGGAACTTCTCTGGAGGTGCCAGTAGTGTAACAGCCTTGTGCCAGGTCCTTGACAAGACTGTTTTCACTCAAAGAGGTGTATTAGCTCCTCCACTATCTCTTCCATTACTTCAACATCAGGAGCAATGACTGCAATAACAGCAGTTGCCTGAATGACCTTCAGGAAAGAAGTTGTTGTTGGTTTTGTTGTTATTAGTATTTGAAGCAGTGTTAATATTATATTCTGGGTTTGATATGGACCTTCCAGTTTCATAAAGTAATGTTTTTTTTAAATCAGAAAAAATGTTAATTTCTTTTAAATTCTTGAGTGCTGGAGGATATCTTTTTGTTAAAATGCCTGCTCACATGTATGTGTTACTCATAGCACTACTTAAGAGAATAATGACATAGTATCTTATTTATTATCTTTATTCTAAATGTTCTAGGCAAATACATCTTCATGGCTAGGTACCAACTCTCTTACTGTCTATCTGATAGGTAAAAGATCATGTATGTTACTTAAGTGGTATTTTCCATCAGTAAACTGGGATACTTTCACTGCTAGAGTCCCATGTAAACAATGCCATGTTGTATCTTATGGGCCATTCTTCCCAGCTCCAATGCTTCATGTTAAAAACCTGACTGGATACCTGCTAGACTCAGAGTGTGAGTTTAGAGGATAATTTGACTTATGGTAAACCAGGGTTGTGGCCAGACCATGGAATTGGCTTTTTTGGAGTCAGCATAATGAAAACCTGCGCTTGACTGAAGTGCTGTAAAGCATTAGAAGTAAGCTACACTTCCACTGCCGTAGGCTGGACAAAGCATAAAGTCAGTCCTGACTTATCATGTGATTCACATCTTCATTTCTGAAAATGTCTCCTGACATTATGTTCTAATTGTCTTATAATCACATACTAAAGTTCTCTTTCTTACCAGTTGTTATTTGTCCTATGTTGATCTCATGTAATAAATTTGAACATCGTCGTTATCTTGTCTCTAACACTTGTGTCCTTTAACAAAGGTAAAGTAACAGTAAGTCATTTAGAGCCGAAGAATTTTAAAAAGTATGAAATGCTGTATTTTGTCACAGCATTCAATTTTGTAAAAGATGGGATTAAGAGACAGATAAGCTAATATGCTCAGCAAGAGCCAGACGTATCAGAGGGATGTTTTGCCATTCAGTACAGTTTGATCAAATAAGCAGTGAGAATAGAAGAGAGGAAGGGAAACAAACAAACAAATCAGCAAAAAAGAAGATCTCATTTAACTAATCATTTTTGCTTTGGAAGTGTTTTTTTTACGTGTTGCTTCAACTGCCTTGAGAAGATCTACCAGTCTAGCTGGAACAGAATGTAGTAGAGTTCCTATTACATAGCAAATTTTAAATTGCCACAGAAAGAGATTCCCCTCTGGGTTGAGAATGGGGTGCCAGTAGTACACAGAGGAAAGTTAGTTATGCCTGGAAGATGGCCACATTCAAAGAGCTGTGGTCAATGGCTCGATGTCCAAGTGGAGACCAGTGATGAGTGGTGTTCCCCAGGGGTCAGTATTGGGACTGGCCCTGTTTAACATCTTTATTGGGACTGGCTCTGTTTAATATCTTTGTTGGCGACATGGACAGTGGGATCAAGTGCACCCTCAATAAGTTCGCCAACACCAAGCTGTGTGGTGAGATCAACATGCTGGAGGGAAAAGCATGCCATCCAGAGGGTCCTTGACAGGCTGGAGGGGTGGGCCCATGCAAACCTCATGAATTTCAACAAGGCCAAATGCAAGGTCCTGCACATGTGTCGGAGCAATCTCAAGCACAAATACAGGCTGGGCAGAGAATGGATCGAGAACACCTCTGAGGAGAAGGACTTGGGTGTGCTAGTGGACAAGAAGCTCAACATGAGCTGGCAATGTACGCATGCAGCCCAGAAAGCCAACCACATCCTGGGCTGCATCAAAAGAAGTGTGGTCAGCAGGTCAAGGGAGGTGATTCTCCCCCTCTGTTTCACTCTCATGAGACCCCACCTGGAGTACAGTGTCCAGCTCTGGAGCCCCTGACATAAGAAGGACATGGACCTGTTGGAGTGAGTCCAGAGGAGGCCACGAAGATGATCAGAGGGCTGGAGCACTTCTCCTGTGAGGACAGGCTGAGAGAGTTGGGGCTGTTCAGCCTGGAGAAGAGGAAGCTCTGCGGAAACCTTATAGAGGTCTTTCAGTACTTAGAGAAGACTTATAAGAAAGACTGGGAGAAGCTTTTTAGCAGGACCTGTTGTGATAGGACAAGGGGTAATGGTTTTAAAATGGAAAGAGGTAGATTCAGACTAGATATACAGAAAGAAGTTTTTACAATGAGGGTGATCAAACACTGGAGCAGGTTGCCCAGAGAGATGGTGGATGCCCCATCCCTGGAAACCTTCAAGGCCAGGTTGGATGGGGTTCTGAGCTACCTGATCTGGTTGGAGATGTCCCTGCTCCTTGCAGGGGGGTTGGACTAGATGACCTTTAAAGGTCCCTTCCAACCCAAACCATTCTGTGATTCTATGATCCCTTCTTGAAGATTAGGATTGTGTGATATGAGGATAGACAAATGCTCTCGTATCTTTTCCCCATGGATATGACTGTAAGGCTGTTGCTGAGGCAGTCTAAGGGAAAAAGCAAGGGAGAAAAATGTTTGCAGATGTGTCTTGTAATTGCTTTTAGCATTCTCCAGGTGCTCTGGAACAGCATACAGTTGAGAAGGTAAACAAACTCCACTGCTTGACTTTATGAAAGGTTAAGATAGTAAGCTTTTACTTATACTTTTCCTCTGTATAACCTTTTTCCTGTTTTGTAATCAACTGTAATACCCAGTGAGTTTATCCATTAAGTCTGCAGTAGGACATTTATTATGTGGTGGTTATGTCTAAAGAGAAATCCCTTATCCTTTGGAATTGATGCTTATTAACCTTTACCTAATTGTGATCTTGAGCTGTCACTCATTTATTATTTATCTTCAGACTGTTTAACCTGCTTCTCTATCCATTTTAACAAAACAAGGCTACCCTGGAGGATTTGCCTGGTCTAAAATACATGCAGCTCTCTGAGTTGCAGATGGCTCTGAGTGTTAATATCCAGCAACATCACCTATTTTAAGGTGAGGCTGGCTTCCTGCACTAAGTGGAAGCTTTGCTGAGCCTCTTGAGAATAAGCAAGCACAAAGTTTGTTACGCCGGCTGCATTAAACCCCTTTGTCTTGCCTTCTGCACTGTTCGTGTTGCTGTTATAAGTGATGGTACTGGTTTATAGGTGTCTTTTGACTATTTTTTTAAGTATTTTTTCATTTTTTTTTTTTTTTTAAATCAGGTCAATCTTACAGTGTGGTGCAGAGGATATGACCACAAGCAGCTGCACTAGATCAGCTAAGGGAGCAGTGTACCATTGAGTAGGAATTGGAATGAATGGAGAAGAGCAGGGTATCTTATACTAGAACATCACCTACTTCCAGTAATTTGGAGCCATGAATGCTTGTGCCAATCACTGCCAGGTCACAACTTACCATTGTTATTGGGGATTTACTTTATCAGCGATATGAATCCAATAAGCTGGATTTCAAAGCTAGCACAGAATGTGTTCCATTCGTATTGCCAATGTTAAACTATAGTTGTTTGTGGAAATGGCAAAATTACATTTGGAATTGAGCCCCTAAAAGGTTTGCATTTAAGATATTTTAGGAACTTTATAATCATATTGTTCAGTTCTTAGTAGCATGGGAAGATGTACAAGACATATTTCTTGAAAATCCGTGTTTATCTCTGTTGCCAGAGTTTTGCAGGAGCTGAGACTTTAATTTTGTTGGAACACAGTGAAAAGTGCTGTAATTTCCAGTGCTTCTCATACTTAGCTTATTCTGAATGATTTTGTGCATAATTTTTAAAAATATATTTTTATACCCATGAATTTCACTGCTCAGTTTTAGTATCATGGTGTATTTAGGAACTGAGCATTTCAGTTTTTCATATCTAAAGTGCTGAACTGCTTCAACATAATATTTACCACAGTGTTTACAGTGTTCTGTTAAAGAGCTAGGAAATGCTGACTGATAGGTGAGTTTGTAATTGAAAAATACCATCTAAACATCTTTCTTTTTTTCCTTCAACCATTTCTGCTTCTCAAATTTCCCTTGAACATGAGCTAAATAAAAAATGAAATCCACTTTATGGACGGTTTAGGGGGTAGTAAATAATGCATTTCTGCTTAATTTTAGAAAGGTGAGACAGACCCTCCTTGAACCTACATGGCCTGGCTGCAGAGCTGGCTGGCTCACCACCCAGTACCGTCAACACGTAAACAACAGAAATGGCTCAGCCTGCTGTGGGGAACGAGGCAAATTCTGAAAATTCACCCACATCTGAAAGAAATGCACGGTGGAAGCAATTGCTTTTAGCTGCTTCCTCTAAATTTGTGGTGATTTTAGAGTCTGCAGGGTTACCTGCTCTTTGGAGGTTAGAAAATATCTCTGACATCAAACCAATAGGATCTTCATGGGGATTTGCCACTATGCTTTCCAGCTGAGGGCTGCCTGTCATAAAGGCTGGATAAAATCCCTCCCAAATCTGGAAAATTGCTACGCAATGTTTCTTCCCAGCCTTCTTTTCCTTAGTGAGGTGGAACCAAGTATTTTTGAAAGAATAAAAGAAATCATAATACAATTCCTTTCCCCCCAAAAAAGAGGCATACAAGGGCAGGAGATGTGACAATGTGACCATTGTGCACTTAATGCACATGAACTAATGGCTACCTGCTACCAAACACAGGAGATTTGTTCCTTCATTCCTGGTTGTGCTCCACTTCCTTTGTGCTGCTACTCATGCTTCTCGGATCTTCATGAAGAGGCAACTTAGGCAGCAGAAATGTTTGGGTTTTTTTTTTTCTCCCTTTCTTAGGGAGTCCCTAGACTTAATATTTTACCTGTCTCACCCTTGAACATGAAGCCAGATAAATGTCACTGGTAGTGCAGACAAGAGGGAATTTGTGGAAATGTCTGCCTAGGAGCTATAGGGATAGCAACCAGATATTTGATAAATTTATGTCTATTATGAAACAATACAGTTTCTATCACCCAGCAAGCAATAGTTCATTTACCCAAAGTAGAAAGCCCTTGGAGGAGACTGAGGAAAATTCTCTTCCTCCTGCAGTAGCCCAGGGCTAGTGCAAAGCTGGGGCAGAGGAAGAATAGGTCCTCATCATCCCAGCCAAGTACCCTAATCGCTGATGTATTCCTTCGTCTGGGGTGGAGATGTCTCTCCAAATTCCTGTGCTGGAGAGTCCTTTCCCGGTGAGAATTTCCTGGAGGGGGGTACATTCTCAGGTAATGTCTCCATCTCCACAAATTAGCATAACGTTTAAAAAACAAAACAAAACAAAACAAATCCAAAACTTTTGCTAGAAAATTCCTCAATAGTTCCCGCTTGAGACCAGTGCTTTTTGTAAACACTATTTGGCAGCTGCTGACGGGCTTTAGTAGTGTCACTGACTGTACAGCAGCAACTTGAGAAGCCAGGTGGGTGATTCCCTGGTAAGGGCTGTGCAGAAGTAACCTGGTCTCAAAAGACCTCGACTCTCCTGTCCTGCACAGATAAATGGAACAGTAGTAAAACCGTGACTGGAAGGAGAAAACTTGCACCGATCAATTAATCCTTGACCTATTTTTTGCTTCTGCAGGTGGTTCTTTGGGGACTGACAAATAATGGATCCAATATTTGGATGCAATCAACACTGACATTATGAGAGTTAATAAAATTTATTATCCTCTGGCTCTTTACTTCCCATGGCAAGGGAAAGGATGATAATTTAACTTTTTTTTAAAATTAACTAACATTCTAAGTAGCCATAAGCACCTGCCTCTAGCTAATGTTTAAAAAATAAAACCAAAACTTAGTTGCTTGTGTAGCAAAAATCCTCAAAATTATGCTACTAGCCAAGCAACCAAAATTATAATATTTCTTTTTTTGAGAGCTTTGGGATATTTTATTTATTTCACTTTTTCTGGTCTCTTTTGTAGTAAAGTAGTGGAGCATTATTTATCCTAACATAGAAACCATATAAAATGTCATTTACCTGTTCTGTTATTGGTGGAATGTATGCATAAGCAGAGATTTGAGACATCTGGTTTATGAATCTGGTTTAAGAACAAAGAGGAACAGGCAAATGGCTCAGGTGTTAACCATGTGTGCAGGGAGGTTTGTGTATAGCTGCAAAAGAAAACTCTGATCCTACTGGATCTTAAAGCAGGAGAAAAGCTTTTCAGCATCTGTAGCTGAAGCGGCAGGATGAGGGACCTGCATGTGTGGGATGTTCGCTAGCCCTGAAGGGCCCTGAAGACGGGCAGAATTCTACTGACCTCTAGATTGTGCTAGACATCTTGTGCAAACATTCACCTAAACTTTAATCACTGAAAGCTAAGTGCCTGGGATGAGTTAATCATGTATAGCCTTGTTGCAGATAGTCACTGCGGACATCCTCTTCTCCCACCTGGTTCACAGGCACTATCTCTGTGAAGGTGCCTATTCTGCCTCCAATGACCATGGAGGGACTCCAGATGAGTGTGTCAGACCAGAAGCTTATCTGCTAGGTGGCTGAACCCAGGGAATTCCCACCCTTATGTAGATGAGATTATTATGACTACTGATAAAACCTAGGGCTCTGATTAAGAAAGCTAAACCAGCAGCTTGCTCTGCTATCTGTCATAATGCAAAGTCTGTGGGCAAAGCTTCATTTTATGTAGATTTTATCCAGAAGAAGGCTCTTGGCATATACCCATCCCACTGTGCATTCAAACTAGCAGAGGATTATTGCCTTTGGTCATTATTTTGAACTCGTGGAAATACATGAGATATACTGCATAAATTCTGCTGCCAAAGCAGTGTATCCAGCCGTGGGTTTCAGCATTGCCCCCTGCTCCTGGAGCCCAAAAAGCACTGACTGGGGTGTCTATCATGACAGACTTCTTGTTCCCTCCCAATATTTCTTCACAACCACTCCAACACTAGTGGTTTGTGATATATTGGTACAATGGTAATAATATAGAATCATAGAATGGTTAGGGTTAGAAAGGACCTTCAAAGGTCATCTAGTCCAACCCCCCTGCAAGGAGCAGGGACATCCCCAACTAGATCAGGTTGCTCAGAGCCTCATCCAACCTGGCCTTGAACATCTCCAGGGTGTTTCCTATATATACTAATATAGGTTATTGTTTTTGAGAACAGATTAAGTAATTAAGTCAGACCAACACAAGATGTCTTTAGACCAACAGAAAAACATTGTATAAATATAAAGAATATAAATATAAATACTAAAAATACATACAAAATTTGGGTGCCTTTAGAGATTCAAAAGTGACCAGGACAGCATGATTTAAGAAGTTACTGCCTCCTAAACGAAGATTTTAACTTTTAAGCCACCCAAGTCCTGCACTGCAACAACTCAGGAGCACACAACTACTCTAGTCCTGCATTTTAGCGGACAGTATGGCAATTTTGACCTGGACTACCATCATTTAAACTGTTTCAGGTAGATTGTCTGAGTTTCTGCCATACCCTGTCTCTACCTGGATAAACATGACATTACAACTTCAACGAGCTCTTCTAACCGGGACAGACTATTACTTAACATTTGGTAATTGCAGCGGGTGTTGCACCTTAACAAATCTGGGCCCAAAGACACTATCACAGAAATATACCTTGCCAAAGCCCCCAAGGTGTGTATAGCTGCCCTGGTGACTAATTAGTGATTTCCACGTAGAGCTATGAGCTAAATCCTTGGAAAATGAAGAGTCAGTCTTATTTTAGTGACTTCAGTATGTCTGCATAGATTTAAATCAGAGTATTGCATCCACTCTAGTTTAAATATCTCTCTGTGTGTTATTTATAGGCACAAATCCACAGCTGTTTGAAAATGAGCTTTCGCAAACTTCAGGTTCGCATTAAAAACACACTCTGCAGTCCATTCTGCTATTGGATCATCAGTCACTGTCTCCCTGCCTTCCCCGCGGCATTCCTGATCCATTCATTGACAAATACCTCATGGACATCAGGGATGAGAGATTTACCCCTTGGCAAGTACAAACTCTTTATTTACACTCTTTGCTGATACGGCTGCGTATCACAGAAAGCTTTTTAATATTTCCATGACAGAGGAAGCCTCAGGAACAATGCTTTACAGCCACAGGACCAATAAAAATTATTTTTCTCTTACATGCATTAAACCAGTTGATATAATGCATCAGGCTGAAACTGGCAATGAAGCTGAAATCCAACTGAGGTAAGTTCTTTTTATATGTTGTTTCTGTTTAAGGGCTTTAAGACACTGCCAATCACCTCTAATTGCTCTAAACAGTCTGCATTAAGTGTGATTACCCTGTTGAATTCCCACTGTTGTTAGGGTCTTTATTTTAGCAAAAAGTCTAAGCACTTATCAGATCTTCCTAACAAAACACTTTAGCTGCAGCCCAATACCTTAACCCTGCTGTGCTATTGTCTGGTTTCAACTACATCCTGCGTCTAACTATGCCATCTTTGATGGATCTATGTAAATATGGACTGAAAAGCCCCAGTGAAACCTTTTGTTAAGTAAATATGGAAATTCAAATAAGGACACAACACAAATGGATTCATCATAAAACTTGTGTACGGTCCAACTTTACACAATATACTTATTTACATGCTCTAAAAAAACCCTATATTATCAAAGCTATATAAATATTAGTGTGACCAATTTTTGGTCACACAGGCTTATGCAAGTGTAGCTTCTAGGAGTTAGAAGGTATGGTTGAATAATAATATAGAAATACCATTATAAATAAGAAGAATGTATTTTAAATATAAAGAGAGGGTTGTGTGTACAGAGATCTTGCTTATTTAACATTTTTCTGATGATGAAAAGATGCAAAATTCTATAGAATTCTATAGAACTTTGCATTCATTGGTACTGATCTACTGCACGTCACAAGGTCGTCATTGATTTCTGCTAATACACTCTGCTAAATATTTGTGTTACCATACACAGGTTGGGGAAATTAAGCCAAGCAAGCCTGAGCTTGCTAGCTTGGTTAAGATAAGCACAAATAAGATTACAGAAGTTAAGTTCATCTACAGCAGTGGTCTAATTTGGGGATCAAGATTTCCTACCCTAGCTCCCACAGTAACAGCAAAGCTGATCTAGTTTAAGTCCCATTCATATCAATGCAACAATTCTGGTAGGAGAAATTAGATGCTTTCTCTGCTGGTAAAGCCAGTTTGGGAAGTTCCCTCCTTGTGTGATTTAGGAATTCCTCCTCACAGTGATTTTGTTCGCAGCATCGCCCCACAGAGTTGCATGAGGACAGCATAGTGGGCTCTAATCCACAGCACGGAAACCAAATTTTGTGAAGGCAAGAGGAGTGAAAAAACGAGAACCAGGAACTTCTCAAGACCTTTTTGCCACCAGAGAAAATGTCAATATATCTGCATTCACATTTT
Source organism: Ardeotis arabs (assembly GCA_011801015.1). Taxonomy (NCBI): domain Eukaryota; kingdom Metazoa; phylum Chordata; class Aves; order Otidiformes; family Otididae; genus Ardeotis; species Ardeotis arabs. The sequence goes on from JAAGAY010147455.1 coordinate 91,887, forward strand.
CATATAAACAGCACAACTGCTCTCCTCTTCATTTCCTTTTTCGCTGTCATCTTCTGTCTTCAAGAGCAGAAGGTCCAATATGAAGGAACCCGAAGAGCCTCTAGGATGTCATCAGAGCTTACAAAATCTCTTAGCTATAGATAACTGCATTAACTTAGACCTCTGGTGTAACAAATGAACAGTGAACTCAGTGTTGTGTTAGCTTAGACCACTGGTGTAATGAATGAATGGTGAACTCAGTGTTGTTCTGGGTATTTGGTGGCTCCTGCTGGACTCTGTGGATATCAGCATCTGCACTGGCTAGTTCAAAGGTAAAGGTCTATGCATGCTGCAACTGCAATTCTGACTGCAACATAGACATATCCTTAGAAGGGAAGACATATTTAAGCCCACATTTTTCTATTTCACATTCTTAATGGGATGGATCTGCTTCTTTAATCACTTATCTCAGATTGTATCTCATCTATTTTATCTGCTGCTCATCTCTTTCCTGGGGGTTCACCAGGAAGCCACAAGCTCTCAGTAGGTTGACTCTGACTTGTCTCAAAGCTTTTCTCCCACCAAAACTTTTAATGTTCAGTTGCAAGCCTTTACCTAATTACCAACAAATAATCTATTTAATTTTTGAGAAAGTGCACATGGACATATTACTAATGTGCTTGATGAAAAAAAGAGAGGAGTTTCATTTCACAATATAAATATTTCCCCTAAAGGTCTTAAGTCCTCTGTGCTCATTACAATAAAATCTTGATTCCATTGAGATCTGCACATAAGAAATGATGAGAAAGAGCCTATTTTATTTTTACATTTAAAAGTACTTGCAAGTATTCTTATGAACGTCACAAGAAGTGGATTTATTGTGTCATTTTGGCCTCAAACTCAGCATTGAGTGGCTATAATGTATTTTAAAAGCACTATCGGTTAAGATACTCTGTGGCTTCTTATAGTGAGTAGATTAGCACCTTATAAATCAGTTGAGGAACCAGACTTGGCCTGAAGGTGCTAAGAAAACACAATATTTGAATGTCCCTTGTCTCAGAGACCTTTCAATGTAAATGGATGAGATAAGTGCACAAGAAGGAAAAGGAAATCATGACAGAGTGCAGTGAGCTGCAGGATGGCAGCAAACATTGTTAGTTACAGTGGCTTGGGGGGAGCAAAGCAGAGGGAAAGAAAATGAGAGAGTGAAAGAAAGATGATTAGAATAGACAGCAAATGAGCAAAAAGAGGTGAAAATACACACACAGCTGTAAAGATGTCTCTGGATGTTCAGTGACTCCTGCTTTGGCTGCTTTTCAATTCCTTCTACTCCCCAAATCCTGGTTTTACCCCAAATCATGCAACATAAGTAAAGACGTATCACATTTTCTACTGCTTGTACAATGGGTGTAGGAGTCCATGAATGCTCTTTTTTACCCTCTTCCTGCCACCATAAGAGTTCTTCCTCTGATTTTTTATGTTCCCCTCCTCGGGAGGTATCTACCTGCTTAGCATTTGGCCACAGACCATGTTCAGAAAGCCATGTCTTCTCATGCAGGTAGCACCTTGTGTAGTCTCTGTGATGCCTTTGTTACTCCTTCTTCTTCTTCTTCCTGTTATACTATTAGATTGCATTGCATTAGGTTACATTATACATGAAATCTTTGTAGTTTATTGCCCAGTGGTTGTTTAGATGCTCGGGATTCTTATGAAGAAAACTGGACCATCTGATAGTTTTAAAAAGCTAAGGCATAGTCTTTCAGTTCTCATAATGATTACATTGATGAAATTACATTTCTAAAAGGACCATCATAGGCACTATTGTGTTGGATGCTGAGCTCCTTCATCACCTGGGCATTAAATCCGGTGGCTACCGGAATTCATTCACAAAGAATTTGTCCCATGTTATGCTCAAGCAGTTGTTGGCTACCATAACCTGAACTGTCCTTCTATAACTTGTTACTTAAGTTCTCTTATGGCTGAAGTGAGAATCAAGGGAGAGACAGTGCTTTTGGTGAGCTCATGGTTCAAAGACGGACTGCAAAGCTTCAAATTTGAGTACGCGGTCATATAACAAATATTTCAAAAATATGAGACTTTCTTGTCCCTTGGGTGGTAAGTAATATTTTCAGAGTAGAAAGCACTACATGAGGCCCTAATTCATGTGTAGTTTTCTGGGTATTTTGTACCAGTTCAAAGTCTTTTTACTATATTAAAGATTTCCAACTCTGTGGGGCAAGTGCTCCTTTGAGATTCTCCTTTTGTGTTGGTGCTACTCAAAGATAAATGTGTAGGAGATACCCTTTTTAAATTCCTTTCTGGATCTGCAGTAGCTTGAGGGATGATCAGAGATGACTTTAAAAGCTGATAGTTCTCTTGAGTTCCTTCATTTTCTCTACAAGATCATAAGTTTATGGAATTTTCTTTTGGCAGTTCAGACACCTCGCAGCATAACTTGCTGACTTACTGTTCTCATTTCATAGAGAATCTAAAACCTATGTTAGTACCTGCAGCTCATGAATGAGAAAATAACAGTACCTGTGTTATAATCCTTCTTCCCAGTTTTGCCTCGTTGTTTCTTTGTGATAAGGCAGGAACTGAAACAGAAGTTGCATGCTCTCAGCGATCTGTTTAATAAATGCTTAGTGTGGATTCAGAAGTAGTCACTAGAGAAAAAGTATCATAAGGAGGAGTAACATGAGTACACAATGATGATCTCTTCTACTTGAATTGCAACAACAGGGACTGATTCTGGAAATGCAGTTACTTGTTACTCATCAAGAGAACATACAGTCTTTCAAAACACACCCCGAAGCTTCCATGACTTAAAATTATATACTGGACTACCATTTGCCATACTCTTAGGCTGTAGTTGTTGAATGTGTTGAATGTGGCCACTTAAGATTTAAAGTATCTCTCAACTATTAATTACAGGTCTTTATTTAAGAATGGCCAACTCCCTTTCTTCCTCCCTAGTGCAACCTCACTAAAAAACATCCTCCACACAAGTAGCTACTAAAAAATGAAGAAGTTAAAGCCCCACTGCAAATTGCACCAACTCAGGTGCAAGGATTGTCCACAGAAGCAGTACTGTGGAATGTAAATAGTCACATTAGCGATTAGCCAAAGGTCTAATGCTAGACCTGAAGACTGTTTTGAACCCCTTGGCCTTGTTTTCCTTGTGTTTCCCCAAAAGCCAAGAAATCTTACAGATTCCAAACATAAACATCCACCTAGTCAATCAAGAGGATTTTCTCTTCCCATCCATGTTTGTCTAGAAGGCATGTGTGCAGCTCAACAGATTTCCAAGACCTTACAGGACTGGATCCCAGTTGCAATGGCAGAAGAACCTCGAGGAGGGTGCATGTTCCCTTTTACTTGGCATGTGGTATAACAATGGCCCAGTAGATTCAATGTAGCTTAGCCTGACCAGTTGGAATACTGCCCAATCTTTAGAATACTTTCAGTAATTATAAGAAGTTTGACTTGCTTGTTTGACTTGCTGTGACCTCATAAGGCAATAAGGCTGCTTATGCCACCAAACCACTGAAAGCAGTGATTCCTTGAGCAGCACTTTCAACTGGATGATTAACAAAGCCCTTTAACAGAGATTAAACTGGTTTACAAAACTGATTTTGGAGTTGAATTGTATATTATAACTAGATTTTTCCTTAAAAACACATATTTTACCACTTAACATATGAAAACTTTCTCTGAGTTTCATAGGAGCTAGTGGCTAGGCCTTTGGGAGATTTTATTTTGTCTTATTAAAACAAATAGCTCTTGCCTCCCTTGTCGTTTCAGAATTTTCAACCATGGTATCAGAGGCCACGCGATTTTAACCAAAAACCTATTTCTTCTACTTAAATATCAGTGGAAATACTTATGTTTATCAAGAATAATGGCTATCAAAGGCTGGCTCACTTCTTGGTTGTTAAAACTGTAAAAAAAAATTCAGACTTCTGGCTGAAAAAACACTGTGTTCATGCTGAAAATGCTAAACGACCCTTCAGACTTTGCAGAGAAACATTATCTATTCAATTAATGGGCCATAAAATGATTTAGATAAAAGACAAGCCTGAAATGTCTTTAAAAATCCAAGAGAGGAAAGCTAATACTATCTAATTTCTCAAACTTCAAGGATATAAAAGGTTTAGGAAATGTAAAACATCACTTGCACAGGATTCTGCATAACACTTTAGGAAACCAGAAACGACAAACTGAAGGAGGAGGAGAAGTACAGTATTCTATATGGGGTAAAACACACATTAATGCATGAACACACACTGTCGTTTTCCAGGGGCGATGCATTTAATACACTTTCCAGATAGGATGACTGAAGAACAAGAAGGTCAAGTGATCCGACCGCAGACATTGGTCAATGGCTCTGTGTGATTTGAATTAGCACTTTCCTGGCTCCCACAAACCACTATACCAGGACCTCTCACAAATATATATTTTTTTCAGTCTGTGAAATAATTTAAATTTATTAGCTGTCATAGCTATTATGCCATGATAAACCAACAACTTTACATCTTTATCGCTACATATGCACAAAATGTTAAAAAAAAAGGAAAAACAGGGATTTGACTTCCATTGATTTTGTCCAATTTGCTTTGAAGATTTCATCCTGTAATTGCTAAAGTTGCAATATTATCTCAGCCTTGCAGAAAACTACTTGAATTTTAATATTTTTTTTCCTTGCATTTTTTTTTGGCCTGGATATTTTATAGTATAATAGTCCACCTATTATCAGTCAACCAATTTCCTTTCAGCTACACTCCAGTATGGAGATTCTAACCATAGCTTTCCTGTCTCAGGTTCAAAGAAACTTTCATTTGATCTTTGGCAGGTCCCTCAAGTTGACACTGCACAACCTTAGGGAGCAATCATGATGTACAGAAGAGGGAGTCACAGGAGCTCCCTATTGCCACGTATTTCATGGCAATATACTGCAGCCAAGGCCCTACACAGTCCAGTGAGTTATGGTCAGCATACTGGCTTTTTGTGATGTTTGTGTTGGCTGACTCAAAATCATTGAACCATTGGAGGAAAACTAACGATTTTCCAGATCTAAATGTATAGATAGGAAAATGTGGGTGTCTCCAATCAGAAGAACAGCAATTAGCAGTGGTAAGGAGCCATTTACACTGTATACAAAATGTTTTCTTTGTCTTTCAAATCCCTGAAAACACTCGGTGGACCACTGAGTCACATATGGCCGTTAATGTGGCTGGCCAGCTCATTATACATATAAAGGCACAAAACAACCTCAAAATTTTAAGAAAAATGGAGTTGAGATATTAACTTAACTTTCATGATCCCAGTAAATTTAATAGAGATTTATTGCATTAGGGGATAAAACCCAGTCAAGTAGATTTCAGGTGCTGGATGTCAGGATAAGGAAAGTAAAATGCAAGAAACCAATAAAAATGTGTAAATTGTACTAGTCAAAGGCAAAAAGGACAGTGTCTTTAAGGACAGTGAAGCTTTATAAGTAACGCTAAGCTTGCTTTCCAATGGAGGTGTGACATAGGTCTTCCAGCCTTCCACATCCACCACTGCCCACCTCCCACGTTGCTGCATCGAGTCCATGCTCGCTGGCCAAAAGCAGTGCCTCTGCCTGGTTGGGAGCTGCTGGGTGCTGTCTTTCCTCTGTGGGACCATTGGCTGGGGTCTTTTTCCTCTAATCACACTACAGTTATTGTGCAAAATGCAGCAACGTGAAATCTTTGAGGCCTTTACCCCTTTCAGTCTATGAGTACAATTGATCAAGAAGTTAAGACATCACTAGAAGTCTGAGGACTGACAAATGGACAGACACTGCAGTTGCATTATGCCTCCTGCTCCTAAAAAAAAAGAAGTAAAAAATAAATGAGAGAACAACTTACTACCTCTGCCTAGTGATCATATTTTTTGTTTTGTTGGTTTTTTTGTGTTTTTTTTTTTTTACCAACAGACTGAACATTTTTATATGGCTGTGTAACAACAGCATGAATCCAGGCAACCGCAACTCCTAGTACAGGGCAAATGTGTATAAGCTTGTGTGGACTTGTCTGCCAGAATGACCAGCAGACTGTTTGGCCTTCAATAGGTATCTCCAGCACTTGACACGGCTGTGCTGCTGCTAACAGCACCATTTCCAGGGGAGCTCTCCTCTCGGGCAGTCTATTCGATGTGCTGTCATGAGAATGCTGTCAGGTTCCTGTTGAGAGCTTTCATCCTCTCCTTACATGTAGGTGGTAAGATCAGGCTTTGTCGAGATTACTTTGAGTTTTCTGGTAGAGCAAACCTTGCCAGGGATATGCCATGATTTCTGTTAGTGTGGTTTATAACCAGCCCACACCTGCTCCAGTCCTTTTTTATGCAGATGCAAATGCATAAATACAACAACATCATTGTTGCCTATGAAGGCATTCCTGTGAATACTGGAGGGACAATGGGACAACTGATGACAGGTCAACCTGACTTTGCCAACAACTTAAATTCTGTAGCATTATTGCATGACAAGTACTATGGCCAAGGAAATGTTGGCTGACATTGCTTTCCCGAGTTGTAGGCAGCAGCCTTTTTGACTGTGTTGTGACCTTGTGAGAGCTCATGGATTAGCAGACCTAGTTAGACCCTGTTTGTTGAGATGCTGTGACAGCTGGTGACATGATAAGCAGCTATCCTCCATGTAAGCCACTACCCCACAATGACTCCTTTGGTCAGTCTGATGGGATGCAAGTTCTTGGTTTTACAGTAGTTAAAAAGCCAAGGAGAAATCCACAAGAGTATCTAGGCCAAACTGCATGTGTTTGCACTAACTAAAGTCCCTCTTAATTTTTTTTCAGGGCTGATAGTATTTTTCTGTCTTTGTCTTGAACCAATATGCAGTTGGTGCATGCCATGCTCTCCAGAAGTGAATTTCCCTGGTGTGTCAGTTGAGCCCTTTTTCCTTGACTATATTAACCAGTAGAGCTGATGTGCTTCATTATCTAGTGTTTGTAAAGCTCTTTTCAGCTCTTTGAAGCACACAAGCTGCTAATCACTCAAACCATGGCTGTTACAGTATACAGTGTTTCTGTAGGAGTAGGCTACTTGGTCTCTTGCTATTCAGGACAACTAAAGGTCATGTGAAACATTTTTTAGAAGAACCTAGCCATGGTGTTTTGCTTATAGTTAGCCAGCAAGCAGCATTTCTGTAGGAAATGTCAAATTGTGCAAGATTTGGCTTTTTGATATGAAAATATATATAGCCAGACTGAAAACAGTGAATGTTTTGGAGGATGCTATCTATCTGTCTACACTGCCCTGAGGTGATCTTCTCAACAAAGATCATCTGTGGTGAGGGAATGTTAGACTGAAACTCTGGCACAGCCTGCCAGGAAACTTGCCCCTGATTTGGCAAAATTCTCTGAATATGAGGTATTTCCAAAGAAACACTTCAGTGTGTGGTATCTGTACTCATGCCGTTCAGCTGCCTTCCTGACCCTTGGTTCCACCATGGGAACCTCCCCTTGTCCTTCATTGCATGGGAAAAGCAGAGAAACAAGAATAGAATTTACTTTACCCACTTTTCTAATTCAGTGAATGGAGATTTTCTGAGCTGTCTAAAGTTCTTATTAAATGGTGCATTGATACCACCCAGGGGGTTTGAGAAAGACTTTTAAGAGGACTCCCACCCAGAGTGGCTTTATGGCTCAGAGTCTGTTCCTCAGAGTCAGTGAGGAAGATATTTTCCCCCAAAATTTGAAGCAAGGAGACAGAAGAAGGGACAACAAGAAGCACAAAGCAATAAACTCCCCCTGTGTCCACAGGTTTAAAGTTCACAGGGAAAGTGGTGAAGCAGAGAGTGGCACCACTGAAAAGTGCCTAAACCAGATACAGAGGGGACCACAGAGGCAGATGTACTCGGAGTGTGCACAGATCTGTGCCAGGAAGAGCAGCAGGACTCACTGGTTGGAAATGGAGGGCAGAAAGATGAAGAGGCAGAAAGCAGAGGCGGGAAGGATAGATGGAGGGGACACTGCTGGCTGCATGCACGCAGCCACCGTGTCTCACACATGCAGGTCTGCAACGCCCGTGCAGCAGCATGAGAGCTGGACTCCTCTACACAGCCCACTGTTTTCCCTTCTCTGAATTTTCAAAAGTCTAAGATAAGTGCATTTGCTTGTTTCTGCCTTTCTTCCAGTGTATTTTCACATATGCTTTAAATTAACCCCTGCTCTCTGAGGGTAAATCTCTGCACTTCAGACCTTCAGGTAGAAGCTTCAGCAGGCTTGCAGTCGGCAAGCTGAGGGGTCTTCTGGTGAGCAGGGCTCTGACAGGACATGCTTCTGAACGATATAAAGCAGCGAAAAACAAGATTTGATTTCTGCTCCCTTACAAAAGGGAGCAGAAATTCCATGTCATATTGGTGTGATATATGTTCACCTGATTCGTGTTAATATACATGGAATCTTTAATTATCCTGGGAAGAACAGCGTGATATGTACATAGTTCTGTATTTTGAAACTTTGTAGATAATGTATAAGCTTTGTTTAAAGTTATAAACGTATTTGGGAGGTTTATTTAAGTTATTGAAAATGTGTTTGGCAGGATTCACTCCTGCCTTGGTAGTCTGACATAATTAAGGATGTTACCTGCTTAACAGCGCTGTTTGCATAAGAAGGACA
>JAAGAY010147455.1:100611-122218 GCA_011801015.1 Ardeotis arabs
GTGTAGATTGTGAGCTCCCAAAAAGGAGACAGGCAAGGTGGGGGACCGGAGAGGTCATAAATAGTGTAACTGTAAACAAAGGGGTGTGCGTCTTGGTGGAGCGGAGACTCCCGGCGCACCCAGCGCTGTTTGCTTGTTTCTATTCAATAAATTGGAAACTATAATGGGAATCCTGTTTTGGGGCTTGGATTCATTTATAACATTGGTATAAAATGTTATTTCCCCCCCTAAATTTCATAGCACAAATTTCTGGCGTGGAAGTCGCTAGCATGTCCTTTGTGTGTTTTAGGTGACGTAATATTGCCCTCTTCTGGCCAAACATGTAAATGACGTTTTTGGTTGAGATTAAGGAGCACAGCCAAGTCTTGCTCCAGCGAGAAAACGGGATGGCTGGGCTGACAGCACGGACCAAAGGCAAGCCCTGTTAGGTCAGGCTTTTAAGAGGCCTCGGCGATAACCGCAGAGTGCAGAGAGCAGCAGCCACAGTTCTGTAACAGGGCTGCATGGATGCACCAGCGTGCATCGCCCCATCTCGCTGTGGCTGAAAGTACCACTTCTACTGGTGCCTCCTTGGTTCAGGCACTGATTTTCCTCAACCTCGCAAATCCAGGACTAAGATAACCATGCATGGACTGCACCATGCTTTTCCTATGCATAAATGCCAGCATGTGTTGCAAATAACCACCAATCAACTTCACTAGACCTAAGTGCTGGAAAGTCAAAGGTAAGCTCCACAAAATCAGGACAGTGACAGTTATAAACTGAGGGTTTTTTTTCAGTTCCTTTGTCTTCTGCTTTTTAAGTAAATTTTCTCAGATATTCTTCTATTTTAAAATTTCCTAAACTTTTCATGGGAAAAGTCCTTGTACTTCCATAAGAAGGAAAAAAGGTCAGAATGCTGTGTATCTGCTTGTTCTCAAGAGATGGGTCTTTAAGAATAAAATAATATCTTGAGACCTGCAGTAAAATTGGGAAAATTGACAGCATCATCTACTTTATTAAAAAACCTAAGCTATTCCTTTATACTTGAGGTCATTTTGTCCCTTGTCTGTCCTCTAACCCTCTAACCCTGGACTGCAGAATGCTAAATGTACTCTCCTTTTTCAAGACTATGATTACATTTAATACGCACCACCCACACAGAGCCTATTCCCGAAATGCAGTGGAACCCATTATAACTCAACCAAATTCCTCCCCCCACTTCTTTTTTTTTTAAAAAAAATTTTGGGAAAACATTATTTGGAAAATATTTGCCATTGCATACTGTAGAATGTGCCTGTGGACAGAGTTGTGGGGCCTCTGGGCTGTGTCCTGAAAAGACCCTGACCCAGAGGAAGCTGCTGTGACCCAGGCATATGTAGGGTCTCCATGTTAACACAGAACTAGATTGGGAGAGTTGTCTCTGGAGTCAGAAAAATATTGGAGAAAAAAAAGGAGATTTGGAGGTGGTCCTGGTGGTCACCAACTTGAACATGAGCCAGCAACATGCCCTAGCAGCAAAGGTTAATGGTAACCTGGGCTGCAGTAGAGGAGTGTTGCCAGTTTTGGAAGGAGGTGACCCCGCTCCTCTACTCAGCACTGGCAAGGCCACACCTGGAGAACTGTGTCTGGTTCTGGGCTCCTCAGCACATGAGAGGCATGGACATACTGGAGAGAGGGCAACTATGGTGATGAAAGCACTGGAGCATCTCCATTGTAAGGAAAGACTGAGAGCTGGGACTGTCCAACCTGGAGAAGAGAAGGCTCAATGAGGTCCTCAATCAAACACCTGAAGGGAGAATGCAAAAAGGATGGAGCCAGGCTCTTTTCAGTGGTGCCTGGTGACAGGACCAGAGGCAATGAGCACAAACTGAAACACCAGACATTCCTTCTGAACATCAGGAAACACTTTTTCAGTATGAGGGTGACCGTGCACTGGCACAGGTTGCCCAAGGAGCTTGTGGAGTCTCCATCCTTGGAGATATACAAAAGCTGTCTGGATGTGGTTCTGGGCATTTCTTGAGCAGGAGGGCTGGACCAGATGACCTTCAGAGGTCCCTTCCCACCTCAGCCGTTCTGTGATTCTGTGAGCTTTCTCTGATCAGAGTCAAAAGACGCAGGATATGTAATACCCTGATTCTTCAGAAGTTTCATTTTATCCTGAAACCACGGTCCACCTTGTAGTAACTATACTGTTTGAACTGGTTATGTGCAAATTTGTTCTTAATATGATCTCTAAGGCAGGAACGTAATGTATGACACTCTTGGAGTGTTCACCTTTAAAAAATATTCTGGCCTTAGCTGACCTGTTTGGTATAACATAAAATGTTTTATTTGCAGTATTTGTTTCACTAGTGTCTCAAAAACTGAGAGTTTCAAAGTAACTATTGCTGACTGTGGCATTCATTAATCACAGATGGTCTCCTCTCTATGCAGGTAAAATATGAATTTTTTTTTTTTTTTTTTTTTTTTTTTTTTGAAGATTAGGAATCTAATCCTCTCTCTTCCCAGAACCAGCTGAAGATTTTTTTCACTCCAGCCGATCAGCGTGGTGTGGCTCCAAGGACAACTTTGATGCATAACGTCAACAGAAGCTTGGGTTGACTCACTGGTATGGATGGCACGTCTAGGTAAGATAGCAGATCTTCAGAAAAATGTTCATATTCTTCAAACACCAGAACAACATGTAGCTATTATGATTTTGAGTTATTACCTCAAAATGTCCTTTGATGAAATATTTCCAGCATCTTTCCTAAACAATTTATTTTTAAGTCAGAGTTATGAACTTGGAAGCAATTTCTCCAGTAATTATTTCTATTTGCTGTTGTTTCTGACATCCTTCCTGCAAATACCATCTTCAGAGGGCATTGCTTGCAGGTGAGTTGTGTATAACAAATACATCTATTCCAGGTAACAGAGCGGCAATCTGCTGTCCAAATGGTTTGCTGACAGCACTGTTACCACTTTATCACAGGCTTCAAAGATATAGCAGCTCTCACTCGCATATTTCAGACTTCTGAAACAGATGCCCAACACCCTAGATCTAATAAATGGCAAAATACAATAATAGCTAGAAATGTGTCTGGTGCATATTCCTGAATGGTGTTTGTAGCAGTGAAAATGGCAGGATTTGCACATCTTTCAAGAACAGTCAGCAATTGCAAACAAATGGCCCTGCTACGAGCAGCTGCTGATTTTGTCAACATGTCTTCTCATGTCTTCAGTTGCTTAGTCAATGCAGGACAGATGGTTCAAATATTTAGCTGCAGGTACAACTGCAGCTGGGGTGGGAAGGGCATATTTAATGCAGTGCGATCAACTTTCCAATCTATTTAAAGAGGGTTATCATTGTTTCTTACCAGTCAGCAGAAAGAGGGGATGAAAGGACACCAGCACTTTCTGAAATAGAGCAGAAAATTGGGGTTTTTTCTCTTCCCTCTACTCTGCCCTGCTCCAGAGTGCACACTCAGACATGCCGAAATGCTCATGTTTCTGGAACCTAGTGAGGTATACACTTAAAGCAAATGAAATAATGGCACAATAATGTCATACATTGATAGGAAAGAGACGTCAAAGTAATTAAGATTTGGTTATAGATCAGAAGCACAGAAAGGGGAAAGTTTTATGAGGAAAAAAATTTTCCAATCTAGCTATAAACTTTAGTTACAAACAACAATGGTATTGAATAATTTGCCCATTCATATGTAATGTATGTGTAATGAAAACATTGATATGAGATCTGGACATATGCATGAGCAGGCAAATAATGGCAATTGTGAGGCAGATATATACATTTAGTTCTGAGATTAGAGAGAGTAAATATGCAACCAATACACTGTAAAGAGACATGACGCCTTGGGACATGTTCAGGATCTTTTTTCTGTCTTGCTGTCTTTGCTCATGAATATGTCTGCTCTGCTGTAAATCTGGACATCAAGTCCTAGGTGAAATGTTTCTGTGTCCCTGCTGTGCCACGTTGGCATTTGACTGAGACCAGCTATAGAATAACTGTAGAGATGGTTCTGTAGGATGTAGCCTTTTTGCTTGGAGTGGGTTGAGTGGCTTGTGCAGGAACACAGCATTCAATCTGAAAAAGAAATTCAGACCAAACACTAGGACAGAAGCTAGGACAGGAAGAAAAGTGCTCAGATATTTCCCTTTTCTTTCATTCTTAAAAACACTTATTTGGACTCACAAAATAATGTCAGATTGTTTAAATTTTTGAGATCATCTAGCAATAGTGTCACTAAAAAAACATGTAAATTTTTTTCATTTGCATGTTTACATAGCAGCTTTTCAGATTTTTTCTGTTGAGACAGAATTTCATTTAGACTTCCTGAAATTAACTTTACTCTGATTTACAATAGATCAAACAAGGCTTAAACAATGATGTACGTATATGTGGGTGGATGATCATGTTTCCCTCACATTCTCTCTAGCAGCTTTTGAATCCCATCCTGATTTTGGCCAGGTAGTGATCTCATAGGTTATGAAGACAGGTGTTGCCTAGGGAAGCCTGAACATGACAAAGCTATACTGTGTACTCACATGTACCAAAGCTATACTGTGTACTCACATGGGGAATCCATAAGTGGGAAGGACTTTTGGGTGGTCAAAGATGAGAGGACGCTTTGGTCAGCACTCACATTTTTGACATTGAAATTCACACATTATTCAAAGTTACTCACACGTAAGATTAAAATTCAAAGAAAATTAGTTTGTTAAGAAAAAGATACTAGCACTTTTTAAACACCAAAACCATCATTTAGGTTTTGGCTTGGGCAAGGGAACCAGTACATCAGCTGGCCGCTCAGTGCTCCTTCTGCAAGGTACTATATTTCAGTGAGGGACTTTCAGAATAATTGCCCTGATACAAAGATTGGCGGCCAGCCAAGAAGGTAGAAACCATAGGAGAGAAGGCTTTGTAGGCACCATGGAATAACACTGCTGGTGGCTCAGTTTTCGGGCTTGCTCCAGGGCTGCCTGGAGAGACCACAGCAAGGCAGAAGGTACTGAAGTATGACTTGTCCAGCTGGGCACTGTTGCTGTCCATTTGTGCCCATGATTCCTTCCATTTTGCAAGATTATCAAGGGAAGAGTTTCATCTTACCTAGCTAATCTCTCCCCTTAAATGTCTCTTGGAGCATCTAGAGCCTACAGTCAGAAACAGGTAAGCATCTCCACAGGATGTGTCATCCTATCTTGAACTGAGTGCCTGAAGTAAGATGAACTGCCTTCCTCAAGTGCTTATTTCTTTCCACTGACTGAGAAAGAAGTTCACAAAACCAGCTCAGGGTGCAACCCTATCTTATAGATGGATTGAATTAGGTGAGTTGAATCCTCTCCAGGTTGTCCAACAAAGCCAGGGAGTGACTGTGGTGCGCAGCCCCTTTTTGCAGGGATTGCAAATCTTGCAGAAAATACTGGCAAAAGTCTGATCAGTTCCTGTGCCAGGAGAACTGTGTCCCTCATTACAATCCAGCAGACAGTCAACTGCGCTTTAAGTTCCTTCCTCATCAATATTTCCAGAAGCAGGAAGTGTTGCTATAATGCTATTTTTTAACATTGATTTAAATGATTCATAGCATTTACAAAGACTCTGTTTTGTCATCACAGTTATTGACCAGTTATGCCTACCACACTACCACTGCTCTTTAAAAGATCACAGAAGTTTTTATTTTTAAAGAAAAAAAGCTTTAAAAATATCCTTTGAGAACATTTCATTTTCCTTAATGCAGTCAGCTGAAAATACTCAGGCTTTCCAAAATACATTCATTTCTGCTTTCGCTCTCCTCTCCTCACTGGGTCAGGTTGAGACTTTAGGCCCATATTTATATTGTGCGGAGTGGCCGGGGCTGCCTTCCCCCTGCGCGACGCAGTGAGAGGTGTCATAAGGATGAGATGCCAAATGCCAGTTGAGAGAGGGAAGTTTTGCTGGAAACCCTTTCCACGTGGCTCTTGCACATCTGTTGCACGATGAAATGCAGGCTACAGTGAGTAAAATGTACAGTGTCTCCATATTAGTTTGTTCTTTTTGTTTGTTCTTTGTCTCCATAAAGGCCCACAGATAATCACTTAATTTAAGAGTGACTTACAAGCAGATGTACACGTATGCTCCTGCTCTCTGCTTCCCAGGTCATGGTCCAGTCTGGAGGCTATAATTAAGATCACACACCACCTCCTTACCTCCCTAGAGACCACAAGAGAGGCTTACTGTTGCTTTTTCCATCTGACAGATGTACAAATCTCCTTTCTGCCTGCCAGCTGTGAGGCAGACCAGGACCTGCTGCAAAGTGACCAGCCTGCCATCCGGCAGAGATGCACACAGTGAACCACAAAAAAAAAAAACCAAAAACCTGAGTTCCTTGTATCACTGCTAACAGGGGGCAAGACCCCGCCGGTGCCCCATCAGTGTAACTCCTATCATTTGCAGAAGAGATTTAGGACAAGGTCTGTGGTGTCCTTGCAGGGATTGCAGAGGGATTTTCTTTGCCTGTGCTGGTTCTTCATGTCACAGCCTGTTACAAGGTCTCTTCAGCCCTCACCAGCATGACTCAGTACTCCTGCGAGGCAGATGGTAGCCAGATGGATGAGCCTCAACTCAGCCGCCAGAACAGCTGGGGAACTTGTGCGAGGGCAGTACTGGTACCGAGGGAGGTCATTAAGGGATTGCTCTCTAGAGGATGAGCTTTGACATCCAGGGCTTGCACATGGGAACTGTAGTGTCTGACCTTTAAAATGCTGTTTAATTAAGGTGGACACTCAGTGTGTTTGTATCCACAGGTACTGAGTCACAACGTCACACAGCCATGGCTGTACTACTTCTTACCCGGGGCTGAAACCAGCCCTTGGGCCTCTGCAGTACCCCCATATTAAGCTAATGGGGTCCTGACTTAGATTTGCCTGCCCTTGCTGAGGTGGGACAGGCCCTTTTCCCACATGTTGAGCAGTGTAGGAACGCTCTCGGCTCCCTCCGGGCTAGGGTGACAGGGAAGGACAGTGGCCCATCCTGGCTAGCCCCCAGCCATGCTGGGCTGCACTCACAGGGGTGCCCCTTGTCTGAAGGCAGCATGGAGTCTGGTGGCAGCATGGGACTGGTCAGTTCGACACATGCATGGGAAGCATGTTTCATTTTTCCTTCCACCTACACACCAGTGTACAGAGAGAGCTAAGATTATTGTTGTTTCTGTTGAGGTTATTTTACCTTGTGGCATGGGAGGTGGACAGGACAGCCAACTGCAACGGCACCACATGACTCGTCTGAACACTTCATTTTGTCATTAAAAGCACTCAGTCCTCATAGGGCTGGAGATCGATAAATGTAATGAACCAAAACCGGTTCCAAAGTAGGGCACTCGGGAGCAGAATCCGACCCCATTTTCTTTCTCTGCCTTTCGCCTTGCAGGCAGATAGTACAATGCAGTTACAAGGATGACTGCAATGCTGTGGTGATACATGTGAATCAAATGGAGTACATAGCGTCACTACTACTTTGTTTATAATAAATATACTGTGTCAAATTCCTTTCTTTCATAGCACTACTTGAAAAAAATGATGTCCACTTCTGTTGGTAGTGTTCCTCAATCTGATTCACTCCTTCTAGCCACAATTTCCAGAGCATCAGTGCTTGCTGTAACTGTTCCTGAGCAGAAGTGGAAATCAGAGGACAGGCTAATATTACCAGACAAAAAAGTCCTTTTAACACCATCACTTTGGTTTAGTGGACATTGCAGACCATTGTATTACAGTCTAAACTACCTTTCTCTGGAACATGGGGTTTTCCTACAGACCATCTCAAGGTGGAGTTCATAGTTGTTCTTGTGATATTTATTCCAAAGATTTCTATTTTCAGTGACTCAGCTTCAGAAAGAAATCAGAGGCACTCTACTGCTCTTGTGCACTTTCAGCTCTTGTATAGGTAAGTTCTTTGACTACATCCATCTACATATGAAATCTTTCCCTGTCTTACAAAACACTGATATAAGAGATACAAAGACTACAACAGTAAAAATTCACCAGTTATTGTAATTAAAGATTGTACAACCTCTTTTTTTTGCTTCAGTTCCCACATCTTCTTTGCTGTTCATCTTGGATCAGCTGGGTGAGGGCTAGAATTAATCACGCAGGCATTACTATTCTCATCACGAGTCTGAGAAACAATTAACTGATTGGCATTTCATATCATAGCAGGCTTTAACAATCATTAAAAAATAATTAACAGTGATTTCACTTGTTTGTCTATTGTTTTGAAGAAATGCTACGAAACTGTGCTATTGTTGATGCTAATTTCGAAGTAGATTGCTATCCAGCTGCTCTTTAATGGTAATATATCCAAGGAACTACTTGACTCAGTTTGGACGGACTGTGTGCTGAAATCATAGCTGTACCCTGAGCTGCCTGTTGAAACTTGCCCTCACTGTGCCCAGCTCCCGGCAGCCAGTCTCTTTCCAGAAGCTTTTTCCTTCTGCTTCACACTGAGAAGCCCCTGACCCCGTGTGCATACAAGCCTGGGAGGAGGTGGTTGTTCTCAGGTGTCTGCCTTGGCCCTGCCCCGATCTGTCCCCAGGAGGCTGGGGACACGCATAGGGCAGCTCACCTCTGAATAATCTGTTATGGCTACGTACTGCCGCAGAGCGTGAGGCAGCCCCATGCCCAACTGACAGCAACAAGAGCATCCAGCAAAGTCCCTCGCTGGACTAAAGTATTGGCTTATTAGAGGCAGACTCCTGCAGTCCTGAAATAATCTATTCTGCTAATATCCTCCCTTGATTCCCTGGGAGCAGCCAGGGTTATGGATACCCAAAGTGATACATGTGTTTTTTAATAACTGAATCATAAAATATTCAGTCACCACTGGGACTGCAGTGCCTGGTCTCTAGCCATGACCTAGCATAATCCTCTGAGCAGCTGCCTCTCAGGGCCTGAGGGCTTAATTTAGAGTTCATTGAGGTGAGCTTTCTGTTGGTGCTGGTGATGCTGGATCTGGCCCCAAAGGCCCAGATCCTTCACTGTCTTATTCCTACAGGTGATCCTCAAGGAGTCCGTACTAGGAGAATTAACTGTGCTACTGCTGTACCACGCTGGCCTCACCAAACCTGAATAAATACCTCCTGAATATCTTTCCTCCTCACGTATTACCTGGGGGGGGAATTTGGGTGTTATTTTTCCTCTGAGGGCTAGGATAGATAAGCACAGATCCTGCTATGGGTCTAGATGACATTTGATGCTGGATCTGGTTTGAGCATCCTTAGGCAGCATCACATCATGCTGGGGAGACCTATGAATTCTGGAGTTGCAGCAGATCTATTAACATGGCACATTTCAGCCTGCCTTGTCCATTACACTTAGACAACCCTGTGTTACATGGTTGACGAAACATGACAGCACCAC
Source organism: Ardeotis arabs (assembly GCA_011801015.1). NCBI lineage: Eukaryota > Metazoa > Chordata > Aves > Otidiformes > Otididae > Ardeotis > Ardeotis arabs. The sequence goes on from JAAGAY010147455.1 coordinate 109,981, forward strand.
AAAGGGCTGCTGCATAACCTGGAATAAACATTGGGACTAAAGCTGCTCAGAGGTCTGAGGAACAACTTCCACTGGTATAAAAGTGGTAGATTCATATATTAACAGTGAGTTAAAAATGCAGAACAGTTGCTTTCTCATGGTGAAGGCTCCTGTTACCTGACCAGAGAGAAAAGGGGATAAAGTTGGGCAAATTGCAGAAGTCCCCACGTGCCCCACAAATGCATGTGTGAGCCCCTGGGCCCAAGGTTTGTGAGAGACAGGCACTCTGACTGAGTGTCTGTGGGTATGAAGCTGGCATCGGCATGGGGAAAAGCTAAACCAGCAACTGCCAGGGCAGGGATGGGAAACAGTAAGCAAGGGAGGAAGACACAGGCCTTGCAGGGCATGAGGTCTCACGGCCACAAAGTGTAAATCCCATTTCTTGGAGTTTAATCACATACCAAAAAGAGAGCAGAGTTAATCATTCAAACCTCATCAGGCAAACCTGCAGGTGGTTCAACTCTTCCCGTGTAGCTTCTGGCCTGTGGACTTTGCATCTACTATCAGGACATGCAGTTACAGAGAAAATTCCCAATTTGAACCTTGCTGGTTGTATCTGTCTGTGTTATTTTCAGCTGTGAATTCTTTTCTGCTTGGTTGCTCTGTGTCTTCAGAGCAGGTTCAGGGTAATGTAGTAATGTAAACACTGGCTTATTTGTGTCCTTCTTTATTATGACAGCTCAAATGAATGCCTTCTGGAAGGTGTCATCCCTGAGGACACCACGGGCTGAATCAGTCTTGCGAGCTCTTGTAACATACCTGCAGCCAAGCACAAAGAGGATTCACAGCTACTAAACATTTTCTGGCCGCTGAAGGAACAACTTATCTCAAATGCTGTTCTTGGAAATGCGAGCAGTTTATAGCATCAGCCCTGTTGCTTTTCTAGCAGCATCTCTGCGGCACTGGTGAAACGCACTGCCCATTAAACAGTGTATGACTCATGCCTTTAACGGCTATATCAGAGGGGGCCTCTTCTCAACTATTTTTCCTCGGTTCTTGTAGACAAAGTTGTGGGATTAAACAATGCAGTAAGAGCCAAGAGCACAGGGTCAACTTTCGAAACTGTGTATGGCAGAGCTGCATGTTCGAGAGGTTATAGAGAGGAGAAAACTGGCTGCACTTGGACCCATCCAGGTCTTTCTCTGCATTTCTGAATGTTATAACTGTGTATTAACACAGTTTCTGTGTTTACTCAATATTTGGGCTACTGATACTCAAATGGCCAGATTTATAGCTTAATTGATTGACATAGCTCCCACAAACTCAGCCAAGTTTGTACCACTTGACAGTCAAATGCTAAGGAATATTTTTGAAGTGTATTTTTGATCATTACCCACAATCAATACAAATGCTATTTTTAATCACCAGACTTAATGGGGAGATTGTGAGCACAGAGTAAATTCTGCCGTGTCTCATAATCATGTTGTCTTCCCTGGTGCCCTCACCCTGGGCACGGGTACCCAAGGGGCAGCACAGTCAGACTCAGCCCAGTTTCTGCTATTCCTGCCCAGTCCCTGGACTCCAGTTTTTTGGGGGAGGGGCAGTCTCTGGTTACCCTGCACTGTGGTTGTAGCTGTGATAGGTGCTCAGGAGCAAAGCCCTACTACACTCTCTTGACCTCCTGCCTGTAAGGTTAATCAAGTTGTCTCCTTTGGGAGGTTAAATTCATAGGCATGTTTTGCTGGATATTTTCCAAAGCAGCAATACCATTCGTTGAATCAAGTGAACCAATCTTTGAAGCCATCCAAGTTCATCCTTTAGGTAACTTACATCTAGTCTTAGTTCCATACTCTCAGTCTCTATTTAAACAATTTCCTGCATCGGGATGTTTTACTGCCAACGACACTGACTTTTTTGATTCATTTAATTCTTATTCTGAATGCAACGGAAAATCCCATACAGATATGTTTATACCTACCCTTTATGTAAATTTATAAGGATGTGCACATGAGGCTCGTAACAGAAAGTGTTGGTCAGCCTTAGCTGGAAGGGTTTGCTGTTAATGCTGTAATATGAGTGTGTAACATACGTACCCATAGGACAGGCTGCAGCTCCAGCAGTCACTGTGGAGATGCTGAGCCGTGGTAGTCTGCCCAGAACTTTATATATCCCATGCTACGTAATAGTAATAGGAGGGGCTACAGCTGCACCTTCTCTCCAGCCTAATACAGATAATTTTAACTTTGGTAGAACCAAAAATCCACCTCTGTGATATAATCACCTAGTAAGCAGAACTTAGTATTCTTTTTGTGGCAATGATTCACATATATTTTTCCATATCTGGCTCCAGATCTACCATTTTTTCTTACAATGAGCATAGTTTCCACTATCCTGATTATCATTTCTCTGAGACTTAAAGCAGAGTGCCACTGTGATGGGAAAGCCCAGTGCGTGAGGGTCAGGCAAAACTTACATGTTTTCTGATGTTCTATACCAAAATAAAGACCTCTGGTTAATGAACTAGTTCAAGGAGCACAATGAAGTGTCAATAATTCTTTCCCAACCCTTATATTAGAGGCTAAGCATTACTCAGACTGCCTGATCTAGGAGGAAAACTTTGCTCCATTTCCATTCCTATTAACACACAACAACAAACTCCTTTAGGAGAAGAATAGGGAAGGAAGAAGACACAAATGAACCTAGACTGCAGTCCTATTCCCAAAGGACCAGGAGGATTTCGAGATTTATTTTCATGCTTTTTTTTTGTACTCATTGTGTTCCTAAGTATAGGAGGAATACAAAATAGAGGACCAAAATCAAGGAACTTGCTAACCAGGGATCTGTCCACTACCATGACTGTGGCTTGCCAAGGGCCAGAGATGAAGCCGATATATTAGCTAGAAATTTGTAATCCATTTGATTGGATTATAACTTATATTGCCGATTATAACTCAGCACCCAATTTTGCAGCTCAGCCCCTTATCCCATTGCTGTAATAGAATAAGTTTGATTGAATCTGTTCCTAGAAGAACATATAGCAATAAAGATATTCTCAAAGTAATGTTACAAACATAGCAGCAGCAAATCTACAGCCAAGCTGGCCTATCCTAAGCTTCCTACCACCTACCCTGGGGCAGAGAGAGGGACACAGTGGAAACACTCTTTCGGTGACTGGAAGGCAGGTAGTGCTGAAAGCACCCATTACTGTGACAACCTGCTTCACAGCAATCGTTAAAAGGTGAATCCCAGGTGAAGATAGCAGGGAGGGAAGCATCCAGAATATTTTTTTTTAATCCTGATAACTGTACAGTCACAGAGTAAAGAGAGGGGTTTTCAATTTTTATCCCTCCTGTTTCTGTTTTGCCATCAGCTGTATGCTCTGCGTGAGACACACAGCTGCCGTGGCTCTTGCAGGGACAATCCTTGTCGGTGCTGGTTGAATGAGGCTCCATTTCAGGTGGAGATTTTTTGTTTCTTTGTTCTGATCTGATCTGGCACTACATTCTCGAAGAAGAAAATATGAATTGTAAGAATTAATCAGCCTTGATTTGGGATGCACAGTGGTGGTAGTGGTGGTGGACAGAGTAGAAAACTGTCTATTATTTCTCCTTTTTTTTTCCAGCTGTTCAAATTTGTTTGAGGGTATGGAGACCATCTGACTCACTGTCTCCATCAGCAGCACTACTAAGAAAACAAGTCACAAGTGGAATCACAATTCTTTTCTAATGCCAAAGTGTGCCAGAGGCTTGCTCTGTCATTTTGAATAGACTGGGCACATGCAGAATGCGTGACGAATGCCCATAGCAGAGGTTTTATTTCATTTGATTATGTCATCTGTAGTTCCAGCACTTTTCCTGGAGGATTTCTTCACTGCTTTATATTTAAATGGTATTTTTGCGTAAATGAACATTTATTACTTCACAGATTTAGTCTTAGCTAAGAAGGAAAAGTATTAACAAGAAGGGCAAACAGTAATTTCCCTTATATACTGAACCTCTTCTAGTGCTGTCTTTGACAGTGACCTACTAAAAAGCCACTGCATGAAGTTAAGGTGTTAACTATGTGTTAGTCAAGACTCCTGAGATCCCTTTCAGCCTGTTTTCCATGATTTTAAACACAGACCAGTTTCTTCCAGGTTGTTTTCAAATGCACAAGATGGTCCTGTTCTGGGCTGCGTGCGGGAAGGGAGACAGCTGTCAGGGGCCAGGGGTTGTCTTTTAATTTAATCTTTTTTGCTCTAATTCACTGAAGCATGTTGTTTATGTTTGCATGGATGGGGGAATAACTCTATTTGTGTTCTGACAGTCACTGTGCTGCTTTTCTGGAGGGGCTGATTGCTTCTTGGTAGAGAGGCACCAGGGTCAGCAAATAACTAAATTTAAATATATAGTTATTTTACATTTAAAATAATCAACACACATGTAGAGGAAGCAGGCACAACAGAGGCAGTCAGCTAGCCTTAACTCTGCCCTCTCATAATACTTCACAGTAACCACTAAATCCTGATGGTTGCATGGCTGGATTTTTTTTTATAATCAGTTCCGTGATTCTCAGTTTACCAGTTTATATTGCCTGAGCTTTGGATAATTACAGTAGTCCCTTAATGTATTTTACCCTTGAATTATTGACAAGTGTTTTCAACCTTAAATCCAGTTAAATGTAGAATAGATTTCTGAAGGGATCACTATGCTGCCTTCTGTGTCTCTTCTGTTTCCCTTCAGAGACTATACAATATTTGTATGTTTATATTTATATACAAAGGAAGCATCTGAAAACCCCCTTGGCTATGGACACCTGACAAAGTATCTGAATGGGTTTGCTACCCAGTCTCCTCCTCCATTTCCTCTTTTTGCTTATTCATTATATCACATCTGAACTCATCTTGCTTTTTTCTTCCTTTTTTAATTGAAGTTTCTCTTAAGAAGGAATTTTGCACATATTTAATATGACACACCAGACACACAACAGTAACAGGTACAAAATAAACTCAACACTTTTCATTTAGAGAGAGATTTGATAGCAAAACAATCATCACATTTTTCTGGCTGATAAGGGCAGGATGATTCCTCCCATAGTCTCAGGCTGGATGATTTAGTTGATTTTGATAAGAGTTGTGGTCACACTCAATTTTTTTTTTCCTAACCGTGTATTAATTTTAATATGGTCTTGATCTGATTTAGAGGTACTGGAAATTATTCTAAGTACCTATGTTATGGGTCTATGTGAGTCATCTCTTGGAGAAGTAATTCTCCTGCTTTGGACTATTGGGAATTTAAGAAGATTTTACTGCTAGATATTTATAGGTAAAAATGAGAATAACCCCAATATTTTTGGTGCAATGACCTATACTGCCCTGCCACTGTAAGAAATCAACAAATAAGCACAATATACTTGTTCCAGGCACAGCTACTGCCTGACTCCCAGCGTCCTAGGAAAGGACATTTTCCTCTTCTTCTCCACAAGCTTGGAAGATGTAGCTAGGCTGCCTAAGCAGAGCCTTCAAGGTGCTCCTGGGCCTAACATCATGGTGCCTAAAATACATTTTAGAGCTATAAATGTTCTGGACTTGCCTTCTTTGAGAGGAGGGAAGCAGAGCCAGACACGGGACTATCCTGAGCCCCCGGCAGCCCAGCTGAGCTCCATGGATGTTCTGCCTGCCTGGACATGGTTCCCCGCTTACTGAGGTCTCCATGTGCAAAGAGGTCTCATCTGCACATCTGGCATCCACACATCTCATCCACTCACATCTGCCATATGCAGCCCAGGGAATACCCTACACATGTCTTGCTGGTTCTAGTATTAAGTGTGAATGTAATTCCCAAAGCACTGTTTTTAAACCTAATCCTATGTATTTGACGCTTCAGCAGAAGCCTTTTATAGAAGTGCAGAAAATGGTCTTGATCGGAAAAAAATGGTGTTCTGTATTTTCAAGCTTAGAAGAATCTGGATGTAGACCTGGGATCATAAAATGGGTAAAACTCTTCATGGTCAGAAGCATAAAATTACACTTATAAAGCGGTTAATCTCTGTGTCAGCTGATTTGTTTGCTAGGAATCCTTTGACAAAGGCCTGAGGGCCATTGTGTTTCATGTTTATGCTCCTCCATAAATTGTTTTCCTCACTAAAAATGTGAGATTACATAGACCTCTGCTATTGATGACTGATTGCACCTACTTTGGGAGTGCTTTTAAGGGTAGATCAAGATTTCCAAAGTTACCTATAACGAGTGATACTTGGAAAGAAAAATAATATTTCTTATATCAACTACTGCAAATGATCACTCTGAGATGTTACCTCCTAATTCACTCTTCTCCCTCTCTCCTTTCCTTCCCTCCCAAAAGACCTCCAAATCACTTAAATTGCTGTGCTGGCGACTGATCTATTTGGACTGCTACTTCATCTGCTTCTTTCTTTTCCCTTCCCAAGCAGTGCTAGTATCTGGATTTAGGCCTATGTTCCTTAAATGGATGAAACTCTGCACACTCAGCAACAGGCAAAAATGCATTTATAAATGGATTAATTTCTTTGCCAGCTGAGTTTATTTTCAGGGAATCTCAGCCCTTTCCCCTCTCCTGGGTTTCAATATACACAGGCCCGTGTAAAGCTAGCGATATAAATCAGGTCAGTTCTGAGATTAGAAGTGTGGAAGTGAGGCAGACAGAACATAATCAGTGCCTGCACACCGCTATGATGCTAATGACACTGTTACAAGGAGTAACTTTAATCTCAAATGTCCTATGTGTTCTGCAAAAACGTGTCAAGCCAACCTGCTAGGATTTAAGATGAATCCACTGAAATGAACTGTGCCTTTGCCTTTTTTTTTTTTCAAATGGCAGATTCGAGTTTAAAAAAAAAAAAAACCAAACCAAACCCAAAACCTCATTCAAATGCAAAAACAGAAGCTAAACCAGTTTCAACTTTCTGGCTCAATGGCAGATTGTCTGGCTGTAAAGAAACAACAAAAGAAACCTATGTCCAGAATATATTTTAGAAAACAGAAAAAGTTTCATTATAGCAGTGAAGAATGAAAGCTAGAAGAAACTCATAATATTTCTGCAGTACAATCAACATCACACAGGTTCTGGCCTTAATTGTCTGCAACAATTGTAATGCAGCATATGCAAAACTCTGAGCTGGCTAGCTGGGTAGTTCCATGCTGTAATTATTACAAACATGAATAATTAATATTGGGAGAGAGTATTCTTGGTAAAATGGTCTTTTTTTTTTAATTCTTTCCCAAGGTGCTTTGTTATGTAAGTGCACAAATCCCAGATTGGTACTTCTAATTAAATCAGAGGTTTCTTCTGAGGTGAGCACATTAGATAACAGAGACAGAAAGCAGAGCGGCCAAGCACACAAATCTTTGAACTTATTTTTAACCTCTTCATCATACTTGCTCCATCTTTCCTCAAATAGATCAGCTACTAATAGTAACAGCATGTCCTACTGCTTTTGGGACTCGTTAATGTTTTTGTAGGATCAGTTTGGATCAGACTGGCAGCCAGTTTACGTGGGGAGCCCAAATTTTTAACTCTGATGGAGAATTTGGCTTGAAAATGGCAGAGCCACAGCTAAAAGACCAGAATTTAATCAAATACAGCAGACAGCACAGCACAAGTAACATGCTCCCATTAGGTATTTGAACCTTACTGGATACTACCAATGTTTGGGCCTGCTAGCTCCATCTTTCACCAGGTGCTGGTGTACTTCTGCACTTAAATTGATAGTGTATTTCTGAGTTTTAGTAACAGTGTTTTACTGATTTAACAGAGTAATATAGTGCAAAATTGTATTGATGGTTGTTCTCATGCTTATGGAGTTCATGGCTTTGGATAACAATAAGATCTGAGAAACAACCTGAAGTTTCACTGAAACAGGTAATTTAAATAAATTATTTCTTAATGGAGAAAAAAAAAAACCCAGACAACCAGGATGCCCCTGGGAAGGAAGATTGCATGACATGAAAACATTTAAAGAATTCACTCCTTTAATTTAGTGACATTTCAGGATGGGGTCCAGAGTGCACACTGATGCCTGGGTCCTGCCTGCCTCAGGCTCTGGCCCTCTACCAAATGGGCACAAAACAGCTGGGGAGCACCAGGGAGATTGTGCTGCTGCTACAAGGCAAGAGCTGGGCTTTCAGGTCGAGACCCTGTTGCTGGTGGGGCGGTAGCTGTGGTGGTCTCAACTGGGAGGAAGGAAGTAGGCAGCAGGGCCGGGATGCACGTCTAGGGTCAGGAGGGATCAGGAGCTGTGGGGAGAAGGTGAGCTGTGGGTCAGGCCCCTGTTCCACAGTGGCAATGAGCTGGAAAGCAAAAGGGGAAAGCATACTGGGAAGGGAGACTGGAAAGGAGAAGGGATTGAGAAGGGCAAGGGAGGGGAGGGCAGATATTTAGAGCTGACTCCATAATCAAGAGGTCAACAGAGGAGGGAGAAACTGTTGAAAGGTGTAGGTTATAGGATCGGAGTGACAAAAATAGTCTTTAGATTGATGTGCAGGGATAGTAGAGGGATACATCAGTGTAAGAGCCAAGACATTAAAAAAAAGACGGCCAGCATCCTCTACCCATTATACAGGAGGAAAGACAAAGTCCGAAGAGCTGCTTACCTCAGTCTGTAATAGTGAGAGGTGCAACACTTAATGAAATACAGACGCACTGGAAAGTGCTTACTTACAGCACTTTTTTCTTCACGCTTGATGAGGATGAAGCACTCTTCCTGGGGCCAGCCTGCATTGGGTCTGCAGGGCGAAAGAAGGCGACAGGGTGGTGGAGTCTCCAGTGGAGATACACAGCCCATTTACATTACAGAACTGTGAGTCTCCTTCCAAGTCTGAGCAGGAGGATTTGGCCAAAAACAAGCTGGGAAGCATACTGACAAGGTGAGCACATCAGTATCCTCTTGTCATTTCAGTAAAACTTGTCATCAGCAAAACTTCTGGAGAAATAATGTATTAATTGAAAATGCATTTGGCACACATTGTTCAGCTGAATGCAGAAGAATGATGCTGGCTGGAGAAACGAGACCAAATTAAGCTAAGTTTGGCTTTAGTTTAAAAATCATCTGAAATAACCATACCTTCAATTTGGACAGGTTGACATTTTTGTTAAGTTGTTTTTATTAAGGAATGGACTTTTTTTTTTGCATGAAATAAAATATCTCTATTTGAAATTTGCCTGTTTTACTCCCACCGAGTTCTAAGCTAATTACACAGATCCTGAAAGAGTAATTCAGGCCTAAGACCGCAGACAGGTCTACAGAACCTAGTCAAGAAAAGGATCCTTCCAGCTCTGGTAAGGAGTGATACTTAGGTTAGATAACAAGACCAGTTTATTTACTTTTTAAAAGAGGTTAAAATACTAATATTTTCTTCTTTGCCATATATTTTGTGCCAGAAATTGGTTCTTCCACTGGAAACATTCAAGGCCAGGTTGGACGGGGCTCTGAGCAACCTGATGTAGTTGGAGATGTTCCTGCTCCTTGAGGGGGTTGGACTAGATGATCTTTAAAGGTCCCTTCCAACCCTAATGATTCTATGATTCTATAATATGATAATTTATTTTTGTAATATTTCAGTTCAGCCCTTGGAGTGAAGAGATCTGAGTTTTATCTAAGTTCACAGTAGTGAAATTCTGGGTGAGCTGAGAATAAATGAATATTTTTATTACAAAGTCCCCATTAGCTATAGAAGCACACAATACTGAAATGCTTCTTTATGGCCATAAAATTGTTTGTAAAAGCCTATTTCATAGCTTCCAAAAAAACACAAAAAACTTGTGAGAAGACATGATTCCTGTCTCTTTTGCCAGTCAGTTATGGTCTGCAAGCTTCTTAAAATTAAATTCAACTTCAAGTACTCCTTACTCAAAGACGTGCCTGAATTGCAGGTGCACTGCAGAACTGAGGCCATGCACCTGAAGACTGCCTCTGTTGCTTAGGCAAAGACAATTTCACCAGCTGATGTATGTCAGCAAACTGGCAGCTAGCTACTGTGAGTGCTTGAGCATGATGATGATGTGATTTCATATTAATCTTATGATTGTGCTCAGAAATCCACTTATCTGAATTTATTTTTTTCATATTTCCACTGAGGTTATGCACAGTAGGCACAAGCATGAGACTTAATGTAGGGCGTCATGTGTATACAGACCAAGCTTGAGTCCTGAACCAGCAGATCTGTTAAGCACATCCTAAATTCCCAGAATATGCTACAGTGCTTTGTTGAATAAAGACAAAACTTGTTGCTTGCTTAATGGTAAATACTTTGCTGGAGTGGGACCTTACCCATCAACCTATTCCAAGTGGTGTCTAATTCTGGAAATTGCTGTTCCCTAAAACATCAGTGTTACCTGCTGCACAACATACTTTACTTCTGTGCAATTCCCAAGAACTTTGGGTTCTTATCTGCACACCTATGGTGAGATTCAGCACCAGATCACAGACACTTAAATTTAGGCACCTAGAGGTAAGCAACGACATGGGAACTAGGTGACTAAACTTTGTTACTCTCAGTGGAAACCTAAACAATGCGGATGACAGACTGCTCACTGCTGTGAGCTCTTCAAGTCACCCTTAAACACGTCTACATGAGGAGCTCCAGACTCTATTGAGTTTACCTAATAGAGGAAACTAATGCTCTTTGGGTGTCCTGCCTGATCTGCTGAAGTTTGGAAAGGCATGGGTCCCCTCTGTAACTTGTGCCACATCTGCCACCTCTGTGCAGTGCTCCCAGGTGTCCTGTGACATCTCCAATGGCACCTGACATCTATACTTGGCAAATGAGTGAAGTATCTTATCTTCAGTGACCAGAGCAGGAACTTCCACACTTAGATTATATGTAGACACCTATATTTAGACACTAAAACATCCTACAGAGTGGAAAGTATCAACATTTTTTTTAAAGTATTCTCATGTTATCCATACAAAATCTATTCCAAAATATTTATATTCTTTAATGCTAAAAGCATTAAAGAATATAAATATTGCCTGAGTTTTAACACAGCTGATTAAAAATCTTTGCTTCCTTATCACTCTCTGAATTGGCAGCAGAGAATGAACTGTATGGTATTATTTTAGGGAAGTGTAAGGGCTCTGTGTAGTTAAGGGTTATCCGAAATTCTTCTCTGTCTCCAGTGTTTTGAAGTTCTCCTTATAAACTACTGACTGAAACCCTTGACTGCACAGATTTTATTTCGCAGTTGCTGTCGTTCAGCCCCAGTCACCACACAGTAGCTCACTTTCCCTTCCCCTCCCCAAAGGGATAGGGGAGAGAATTGGGAAGAAAGGAAAACTTGTGGGTTGAGATGAAGACAGTTTACTAGAACAGCAAAGAAAATTACAATAATAACAAAATATAAGGATACTAAAATATACAAAATGACAGATGCATGATTTCTCACCACCTGACATCCCAATGACTGATACAGCCTGTCCCAGATAGTGATCACGGAAACAAAACCCAGCAGCAAGCAAAGGAGAGAGAGAGATATATCCCACCCAAGTCAACCTCCACTTATACACTGAGCATGACATTTATGGCTTGGAATACTCTCTGTGGCCAGTTTGGGTCAATTATTCTGTCTTTCTCCCAGCTTCCTGCATCTGCACATTAGCGAGACCTGGGAAGCTGGACAATGTCCTTGGTCTCATTAACAACAACTCGTATCATCAGTGCTTTTATACATTTTTCACATATGAAATCCAAAACACGCTGGCTACTGAGAGGAAAATTAAATCCATCCCTGCAGAAACCAGGACAGCAGGAAAGATAGGACAAGTGACTGTAGAAAATCTCTTTCTCCTAGGGCTAACAATTCTGTCCAAAAAGATCCCAATGTATTCCGTTCTGCAAAACTAGCAAATGCTATAAGATTTCAATACCGATGTGCCATGAATATCCTGAGCTTTAAGAAAGAGCTGAAAGAGCTTTTTGCAGCTGAAGAGTGGGGAAAAAAATAAAGAAGGAAAAAAAAATAAATTTCTAAGCACCTTGCCCCAAATGTAAGCTTGTCTAAATTAGGTCAGTCTGTGAAACATTCATACTATTCCCATAGTCTTAGCTGGTTGTAACTTTCTATGCTTTTAGAGGGAGGTAGATTTAGATTAGATATTAGGAAAAAAATTTTTACAATGAGAGTTGTAGAACACTGGAACAGGTTGCCCAGAGAGGTGGTGGATGCCCCATCCCTGGAAACGTTCAAGGCCAGGCTGGATGAGGCTCTGAACAACCTGATCTAGTTGGGGATGTCCCTGCTCCTTG
>JAAGAY010147456.1:0-37121 GCA_011801015.1 Ardeotis arabs
CCTTCCCTTCCCTTCCCTTCCCTTCCCTTCCCTTCCCTTCCCTTCCCTTCCCTTCTCTTCTCTTCTCTTCTCTTCTCTTCTCTTCTCTTCTCTTCTCTTCTCTTCCTCTTTTCTCTTCTCTTCCTCTTTTCTCTTCTCATCTCTTTTTTGGTTTTTACTAACTTCCTTTCTTAACAAGTTCTTCAGGTCATACTGAGGGGCCTACTTTGCCTCCTTGGTGGAGCCACTTCAGAACATCAAGATGTTCAGCAGTTATCTAGCTCTTGCCATAGTACTAGAAGCACCTGTAGCTTGTTTTCCAGCCCCCTCTGAGATCACTATTACCTTCGCATTTCTCCAAACATTGGGGAAGGTCTGTCTACCTATGCTACTTTAAGGCTGCTATTACTCAGCACTGCATCTTTGATGTGTTTATCTGCACAGCATCCTTCTGTGACAGGGAAGTGCTGCTATGGCCATTTATCACATGGAGAAAAATCAGAGTCCCAGACTGACAAAACTGCATGAAATCTGGTCCAGCACATAGTGGTTAGTTGGAAAGTGGGAGATGGCATAGTTTGAACACTTCTCATGGTAATGTAGGAACACAACACCTTTCTTGCACAAGGCTTGTGGGAGAGTTTTTATGGCAAGACCGAAAAGGAAAGATCTTTCTTACACGTATTACGGTGCCTTTGCTGCTATCAGTCCTCTTTATGCTTTCTCTCTATGGCTCACAGTAACATCCTCATTTAGCATGCTAACTGTTATGAAACCCTGTCCTAGGCACCTCCCCTTGCCCTGTCCCCTGAGGTGCCTGACCCATTTCTGTGACCTTTGTGCCTCAGTAAGCCCCAGCACCTGAAAGACACTATCACAGTCACTGATGCAAGAGCTAAGTTGTGAATCTGACCCTAAGTGACTTACCCAGCATCAACTTGCCAATGTCTGACAGAGCAAGGACCTGAACCCAGTTCCTATGATGATGCCTGACCACTTCAGTCAGTCTTTCTCTTGACTTTGTTGAGAAGGAATGCAAAAGTGAAAATCAGCACATGCTACTCTTTATTCTATTACCAAACAAAGCAAGGCAAAGCAAATAACTCTGAGCAATCTCTGAAAGACAGAAAGGAACACTGGAAGACAGAAATTAAATTACAGTTTGTTTTGTAGATTGATCTTCTTCAAATGTATGTTTTCAAAGGGCAGATTTAGGGAAAGAATAGCAATTGAGGGCAGGGAAGTAGAGTTGCATGATTTAAAACATATTAACCTATTGCTATGGGAAATAATGCCGTAGACTTGTAACACAACAATCACCTGAAAGGAAAATAAATACTTTACTGAATGTGTCTCAAAACAGTACATAAACTCAGCAAGCTTCTTTGCATTCTGGATTGCCTTCCCCCTTACCTGTCAGCTCTAAAGCAGATGCAGAATACTAACATTTCGAGAATTCCATTTTAATATATGAAATAAATCCCGTCAGACTGGACTGGCTCTTAGCTCTTTACAGAAGAAAAAAGACCTCTGATAGTTTTATGGGCCTGTCTGACTTCCAAATGGAACTTTTCTTTCTTTTCTATGCAGATATCTTAGATTTGTCTGTCTGATTGTTTTCTGGTAGAAAACTGCTCCTTTTCTACATTTGAGTAGTTTATTTCTCTGGCTGAATCTGATGCTTCCAAGTCTTACTTTGAAAGTCAGTGTGTATGCAGGCATAGGTACCTAACATGGGCACTTGGGGAGGTCTAAGTATTCTGAAATATTCAGGTACTAGATGGGAATCCAGTGAGAATCACATCATTTCCACATTTCGTTTCTATAATACACTAAAATACAGAAGCAGAGATATGACTTTCAAGATGTTTTAACCTGCACTCCCCTGGAGCAAGCAATCTGAGGGAATGGCTCCACAGTGTTCCTTAGCAGAGCCACCTTGGAAACCATTGCTAGCAGTCTTACTAAGATGCTGTGTCATGCTGTTGTGGTTTTGTTTCTAGAAAAACAAAATCATACAAGTCAAAAGCCATCCAGATGTGTGAACATGAGATTCATGGACGTGAACTGCTGTGACTGCAACCCTGAGAACAAGATAATTTCTGTAATTGAATACTTACAGCTGGTTGGATATTCTGCAAAAAAAAAAATATTGGATTAAATGACCTCCAGAGGTCCCTTCCAACCTCAACAATTCCATAATTCTGTGAATTTCCAGCTTTTGGCTAGCACTAAGCAACTTGTTTCATTAAAATGATCCAGAGAGCTATAGGACAGCTCTAATACCTGTAGGATGATTTGAAGCAACTCCTCTTCTTTTAGTCATGGGAAACAAATGCTGCAGAGGATTCTGCACAGAGTGACTGTATATCTGAGCTGAAAGCTTCTGCCTTAGGTGTCAGCTTTGTTTTCTGGTTTATGGCAGAAGCTGAAATATTTTCTAAGGCTCTGTGCAGTGAGATTGGTTAGCCATTTTTTGAGTTAACATAGGGAGTTGATGAGTTAACTCATTGTCACTAACTCATTGTCATTAAGTTAAAGACAATGTAGGGAGCTACACATCCCTAACTGGGTCTGGCAGTCTCAGATGGATTGCTTTGGTTTCAGCTACCAGATCAGTAGATCAGTTGCAGTGTGTCAGCCTAATTCAAATACATGTCCAGACCTTGTTTGTCTTTAAGGAAATCGAAGCCACATATCCTGTTCGTCTGCAAGTCTACAGTACAGCTTGGTTTTTTTTTCAACTTTCATAATAATTGTCCAATCAGAAGAATCAAAGAATTTGTGATTTAAACAAGGGCTAGTAGAGCTTTGTTCATTCACAGAGCTCACTGGTAAGACGAGCAGAATTGTTGTCCTTGCTTTGTGAAAAAGATGCTGGATCAGAGGAGAGAGTGACTTCCTGAAGATCACCTGGCAGATCAGTGGCAAAGAGGACTCCTAATTCCTAGTCCAGCACTTCGGCACTATGACACACTGTGGACTGCCTGTCAGACAAAATCTGGAGAAAGGACACATTATCTGTGTTTCTGAGATGAGAAAAGATTTTATAACTTTTTCCATGTCTAAATAGCCCATATGCTCAGTTTTAATTCAGTCTCCAGGTCACAATGCTCAGCAGACAAAGAGCTGTGGGCTTAGCCTAGTTTGGTAAGGATCTGAAAAGCACAGCTACCAGCTCTTCTGGGTAATTGGGACAAATGTGAATGTCTTTTCACCCAATTCTGTATTGCTGACAGGAGAATTACAGCAGGGAAAAGAGGAACTCAGGCATAATCACAGCACGGCTATGGTCAGTTGTCAGGTATTTCAAGTTATTTCTGAAGTAGGTATTTTCAAGCATATTTAGTTTTGCCTGACTTGTCATCTGTTTTGATGCACAAGTCCCATTTTCATTATGAAGTGATAATAAGCTTGAAATTGCTGCTTTTCTTATCCAAGACTAAAGCTCTCCTCTTTCAACTAGGAACAGCAGTGAAAAGAGTTTAAAGGCTTGAAATGTGTGTCGAGCTCTCAGCTACCCTGACCACATATTGGATAATTAAATGTCTGACAGGAAGGAGAAATTGCCTTCCTTTAAAAAAATGCATCTTTCACAATAGTTGTGGTGATGAAATTTGTTAAAGTATTTACTATTAACATTAGAATAATAGAATGATTAGGGTTGGAAGGGACCTTCAAAGGTCATCTAGTTCAATGCCCCTGCAAGGAGCAGGGACATCCCCAGCTAGATCAGGTTGCTCAGAGCCTCATCCAACCTGGCCTTGAACGTTTCCAGGGATGGGGCATCCACCACCTCTCTGGGCAACCTGTTCCAGCATTCTACAACTCGCATTGTAAAAAAATTTTTCCTAATATCCAATCTAAATCTACCCCCCTCTATTTTAAAACCATTACCCCTCATTCTATCACAACAGGCCCTACAGCCTCTCCCCATCTTTCTTTATTTTATGACTATCTATCTGGGGATGTGCCTTTTAGATTGCAACCAGTATGAACAAACCAAATAACCATATGTAGAAAAGACCAGCCTCTCCACTGGATATGTGGTGATATGTATAACTTATGACTATACTGCATTGTGCTGTCGCACCACAAGGCCCTTTGTGCCTGGCAAACTACCATAAGATTGGAATAGGCTGAGTATTTTGTTTAGATTAATGTAAGAATCCAAACTAACACATGAGAATGCATTAGGTGGCTCAAATATTTTATATTTTATATTGAAGTTGTTAAATTAAGAAAAATAGCACTAGGGAATAATACAGTGATGTTTTTTCGGTGTAATCTGCCAGCGCTACAGACAAAAAATTGAAATCATTGACAGCTTGAAATATGGTAGGTACATATATAGCATGTTGCTTTCTGCAAGGCAACCAGAACTAAAAGATACATTTTTATAAATAATCACCTTTATTTTTCCAAAATGCATAAATCATATTCAGTTTGCTCTGAAGGCTACATGATTTCCAAGCACATCTCCAGAAAACCTCTGGAGATCTAATTATTCCAAGATACCACAAAAAAAAAAGAGTTATTACTTATTTGAACCGCTAAAACTGCTAGCTGCAATATGATGACTTCTCTGACGGTGTTATTCCGCCTCAGAAAAGAGTTTCTATTCTCTATAGTAAACATAGCTAGATTTTTCCCCCAGACTCAAGTTAAATTATTTAATATTGCCTAGGCTGAAAGAATGCCAGGTACATGTTACACTCAATATTTTAAAATAGCAGTAATAATAACTTTTGTTCAGAAAAAAATGAGTAGGTTTTAGTTCAGAACTTACACTGAGTGGGGAAATTATTCTGATTTAACTTAGCCTAAGATACTACCATCTTAGTGGAATTACTCTTCTTTGCAACATTTTAGGGTAGCCTTGGCTGCAGTGACCATGAAATGGTGGAGTTCAAGATCCTTAGGGCAGTGAAGAAGGCAAGCTCTCTACCCTGAACTTCAGGAGGGCAGACCTTGGCCTCTTCAGGGATCTGCTGGGTAAAGTGCCATGGGATAAAGCCTTGGAGGGAAGAGGAACCCTAGAATGCTGGTTGACGTTCGAGGTGCACCTCCTCCAATCTCAGAAGCAATGCATCCCAATAAGGAGAAAGTCGGGTAAAAACGCCAGGAGGCCTACATGGATGAACAAGGAGCTCCTGAATCAACTGAAAAACAAAAAGGAAGCCTACAGAGGGTGGAAGCAAGGACAGGTAGCCTGGGAGGAATAAAGAGAGATTGTCCGAGCGGACAGGGATCAGGTAAGGAAGGCTAAAGCCCTAACAGAATTAAATCTGGCTGGGGACATCAAGGGCAACAAGAAAACCTTCTTTAGGTAGGCCGAGGATAAAAGGAAGACCAGGGAGAATGTAGTGGAAATCAGGTGTGGGAACTGAGAATAATAGATCCTAGTCTTCGGTCTATAGCAGCACTGAACAGCCTGGTAACAGTCTCAAGTGTTCTCAACTCTCACTTCTCCCTTCACAACGGCTGTTGAAGACATCTTGTCATAGCTGGATTTCTTTCTGTTCCTACGTGATTGCACTGGTAACCTGAGGACTGCTTGGGCTTCTGAGTGAAATAAAGTAAGAAGAATCTAGATATTTCCTTTGTTCAAAATAAGTAAAAATCCTAATTCTATGTGGCTTAGAAAAATGAGGACTGGATTTTCCTCTGTTGTGACTTTTCAAAACTTTTCATGTCCTTTACACTTCAATAGTTGTGCCCAAGACTGGCTCCATCATCACAGTAAAATCTCTCTGCTACCTTTGAAATTGTCTGTATATTCATTCTCTACCACGACCTGCAATGGCCTCAATAAATGTGGTTGTTCTTTTTAAGAACAACTGGGGACTGATGTATGGAATTCATGGTACAGATTCCTTTCTCTTAGGCCAAAGAGCAGTGACCAGCTGCATGTATTTGCTGATCCAAATCTAGAATAATGAAATTATGGCCCTCTATTCTTTAAACAATGGTCCATCCTGTTCCCTCTATTCTCTTTGGTAGTCTTTTAGATGCAGGTATTTTAAAACAATCTGTTATTAATTTCTCTCCACAGGATTTTTGTGATGGCTTTGCCCTCAGATCTTAGTTTTCAGTGAATTTCTTCTTGTCCCCAGGAAATGTAGATTCACACACGTCAGAAATTAAGAAAATGAGATTCTGAAGAAAATAGCCATGTACAGTGTTACACATCACTGTTGAAATGGATCCCAAAGACTCACAACCAGAAATTTCATGTTATTTGTAGCCTGAAAGATAGTTAGACACCTAACAGAACATTGAAAAAAGACAGAATATGTAATTCTTATACAAATAATAATAATTTGTCCTGCAATAATGCACTTAACTCTCCACATCTTCTTCTTGTAGCTGCTATTGCAAATGCTTTGCTCTTTAGGTTTTCAGTTTTTCCTGGAAAAAATTAGCTTTCTGCCATACATCAAGAAGAAGTTAATGTAAGAGATCTTGGCCTCTTTCTTAACCAGAACTAGACACTGTCCGTAGTAAAAGTTTGGTTATCCTATAGAGGAACACTAGATTCTGGTGGCCTCATCCAACAGAAATCATCAGAGATCCACAGATCTGAATTCAGACCAGGTCCTGCACATGCAGGAAAGAGAAGTACCCTGTTTGTAGGCCAAGACCAAAATTTCTCCCTTAAAAATGGTATTTTGAAGAAATAGTGACTAGTTTTGGGACCCATTCAGTAGGAAAGTGAAGACACTGACCACAAAGACATCTCAGCCCAGAGCTCATGCAATGCTTAAGGCAGACTAGAACATGGTGCTACTCACCTGCTGTTACTTCTGCCAACTACAAGTGAGACTTCTTTTGAATATTAATACTTAAAGAAGACCAGAAATGTAAAATACAAGTATACACACCAAATATTCTTAAGTAACTTTCATAAAGTGCTTAAAAGAAATTAAACAACTGAATGTAGCATTTTGACTTTCACTCTACTAACAAACCGGAGCCAAACTGTTTACATTTAAAACATCCAAACTTTCCCCAGAGCTGCTAATGATGACACCAGCTTTCATAATCAGAGAATACAATAAACATAATATCCCTTGAGTTGTTGTGTTCGAATCGATATTTCATATGCCAGCTCTCCAAATCTTGCATGCAGTGATGTTATCTGAGAAATCTCAAATTGATGTGCAGGAGCACTTTACCTTGGGCCTTCGTACCCTGAAAGTCCCAGTGCGTTTTCTGATTTTTGTCTCAATTTTCTTATAGGCACACAGGAAATCTGTACCAAGGCGAGGAATTGTACCTCAGAGCAGCTCATTTGGCACTTTGACCACTGATATTTGCTTCCTCCTCAGATATGTGATCTTTTCAAAAAGGCTTTTGAGAATGAGAGCTTATAACGGTAAGCATTGTATAAGCTCTACGATACACTGACTTTTTTTCTGGAATCTAACACAATAAAACTACTGTCTCAAATCAGCATTTCTCAGGCAATGTGGTTATATAAATAGTTAGAGACAATATTCACTGTTAAGAATTATGAAAACTATCCTCATATCATTCATAAGAGGTAGCTTTTGTGTCTTGCCAAAGGTCATCTTCCTGTCCCGGCTATTACGCAGTAAGCTGTTGACCAGTTACATACTTTACTGCTGGCCTATCATATTAAAGGATTTGCGTTTCAGAATGCTGCATATAATTTGCTTTGCTTTGCAATAAAAGGCCTAAAACAAATAGAAATGTATAAATTTTAAAGTTCACCTTCAATTAATTCCACAAGAGAGGAGCTTTGCAAGGTACACATTTCCACCAAGTGAACTGTTTTAGGAACCAATTTCTCTGTACTTGGAGAAACGTTTAAGAAGAATTGGAAACATTACCTTGGCTGATGTTTCAAACCAGCCCACAAACCCATTCTCTTTGCAGAACTGATCCATCTTGATGCCGTTGTTCATAAGAACGTCTATTCCCTGGTCGCATTTGTTTGCTAAGAGGACTGTCGGCACAGGTTTACCATTTGGAAGAACCAACTTAGAGTCCAAGTCCTCTTTCCATTTTGTCACTGCTTCAAACGTTGCAGGTCTTGTAACATCAAAGACAATAAATGCCCCCATGGCTTCTCTGTAATATACCCTGGTCATGTTTCCAAATCTTTCCTGACCTGTGATGAAGAAAGTAGGAGGGAAAAAAAAACACAACAAACAAACCACCTTGTAAAAAACACTGCTTCCAATCTAGGCCAATATTTCACTTAGTAGGTTTTCTAAAAGAACATTACTGAGGGTAGAGCTTAATTCCTTAAGTCTTTGGAAAGCTACTATTTATCTAAATAACGATAAGTACAGTGCTAGACTCATTTCCATAACAATGCAAGATAGTATGGCATGGAAAAAGAGTTTTAAAGCAAACATCCAAGGAAAAGCAATAACTTTATGACAAGCTTGAACTTCAGTTTACAGTCTTATTAAGCTGCCACATTTCTAGATCTACGGACAGTACCAAGGGTCTTGGTGTGCATTATAGGACTTTATGCAGGACTTACAAAACATCTAGGTACCAAATTGGAAGCACCTTGATACTATGGTATTATGTGGGAAACACCTAACACTATTCATCTGCTCATGCCTGAAGAAGATCCTGCATATTCTCATGCAAGTGATAATAATCAACTGTAACATAACTAAGCTCTGGAGCCATACCAGGCATTAGAGTCATTATGAATTTACTTTTACTGGCAAACTAAAACACGGAGGTGAGAAGGGTGAATTTAAAGCCTTACAAATGTAGAAAGTGTTCTGAGAAATAGCCCAGCAGTAGCAATATGAAGAGTTATATTGTTCCAGTGAAAAGAACTGGGACAAGACATTTCACACTAGATTTTTTCAGAAGCTTTATGGTTTTATTGGCTGAATTCAAATTGTTTTCTGGGAAGTTATTCACAGTATTTTTGTGAGCTAACAATATATTATTATATTCAAACATGGACATTTGTAAATATCTATCATTTCATATGGTTAACAGTGTGAAAATTACCACATTTGATATCAGGGTGTGGTATGTTGATAAGTTGTGGGTTTGTTAATATATATTCTGTTTTCATGGGAACTTTGAAAAAATGTTTGCAAGAATGGAAATAAATTACACAGATTTTTTCTTGAACTGAAAGAAATAGAATTTCCATTGATGTCTACTGCTGAGCTGTGATCCAAATAAGAAGAATTATAAATTCCTGAAACATCTCATGACAACAGCAGTCTTTAAGTAAGACAACTCTTGTATTTAATCATATGCTTCCATAGCTGACAAAAAGTGCTATGAAAACAGACAGCGTTCAATGGAAACCTATTTCTAGCCTTATTTTCACAATGTGCATAATTTTAAGTAGGTTAGGAAGACAAGAAGACTGGTAGTCTGCCTCTGACCCTGGGTTTTATCTGACAGAAATTGTACTGTCAAATGTAAGGCTAGGTTGAGAACTGAAGAGTGCTGGTTACTGGGCTTCTAGATCATGTAGTTTCATTAATAAATGAAATAACACTGACCAGGTATAATTATGGCCAGCCCTTGGAATTCACTGAACACACTTATGAGGTTAACTCCATCTGTTTGTGATGTTTATCTTTCTTTGGTTTTATGCACTAGCTGTTGCAGCAAGGAGAAAGCTATTCACACAATACAGAAACCAAAAGTAGATATCTGTCTTCTCCAAATTCATGTCAGATTCTTTTTTACCTTAAACTAATAACGCTTCCCTTTGATAAAGCAAGATAGAAATGTATCATTTCTGGGAAATATGAGGTCATATTGAAAATTTCTTATCACTATGCTTTATTAAAATGTCTTATGATTCTTATCAGTGGGCTAATCAGAAGAGTGGCTAAGTCATGAGCTATTCAAGAATCTTGCTGAACAATTTTTATTTTATCTGCAAGAAGGTGCTTTCAAATAAAAGTCAAGATCTGGTTAGAAACAGTAGTGAGGCAAGCAGCAACACATACAGTTAGTTTTTGGTGCCTAGTGTTTCAGTGACACTTTATACTTCTCATGCAAAGTTCTTGGGTTGCTTGCACTGTAGATGAGATAGAAGAACAGCTAAACTTGGGCCTCACACATATCACTGGGACACATATCTCTAAGGTAGGTGGGAAGTGTTGTCATAGAACTTGAACTACATTACTAATTTGCAGCATAAAATCATTCATCACCAATGATCAAAGTTATTACAGGAATAAAAGGCTCCTATGGTGTGATCTTCTGCCAAGTAGTGATCCATAAAGTTCTGGCAAATGGTATGACACTGGTTCCTCCTCCTCTTTCCAGCTGCTATTGCAGATACCTAGGTTTTTCACTGCACAGAAAAGCTACCATGTTTGTGAAAACAGCTTTATGCAGGAGTACAGAGCTCAACAATTTCCATTATCAGTCACTTCAAAGAAAGAGAAAGAGTGGAGCTGCTGGATGAATAAAGTGCCTAAAACATTTTTTAAGTGGTCTTTTTCTCCATCAGTTGCAATTAATATATGAACATGCTTGGCATAAAGACATTATGCAACTTTGAATGGAAAAAGAGGTAGTTTGTAAGCCACAGACTTTTAGTTTTATGTTATTTCCATAATGGCTTTACTTTTATTTAATTTAGATTGCGAAAAAAGTTTTTCTTTCTCTAGTGTTTGCATTGTGCTTGGAGAGCTAAATATTGCGTATAAGTATCCAGGAGGACTCTTTTTTTTCCCAAAGATTCTCCCTTATGTAAACAAATACCTATCTTAATAGATGAGTTTCCTGGAAGTTTTTCATTTAGCAGAATTACTTGTGAAAGTAGGCACTGTGATGTATTAAAGGTGCTGGTATCTGGCCTTAGGTTTTCAGCAACACAATGGCTTAGGCAGTAATTAGGCTAGAAAATAGATCAACCATTAGGTATTCAGTGGTATCTTGCGGGCAACCTTGAACATTAGAATCTGCTTTATTGCAAGAGGGACTGGGGAAGGTGGGGTTTGCTTTTCATTGAAAGGGTCAGAAACTCATGGAATGTTTGTTTGATTTAGCCAATTTTACTTGACTGCATCCCTTGCAAGGCCACTGGCATCTGGCATCAAACCCCATGAGTCTGATGGCCTTTGCCCACTGAGACAGTGCTTTATGTTGGGATTCATCAGCCCTAATTCAGGTTTAAAGAAATTAACGGGGTATATCTAAGATTAGGGTCTCTTTGCAGTCAGAGACTGAGAAGAGATATCTAGAGGGTACCTTCTTAGCAAGGACAGGTATTTAAGACTGGTCATGTAAGCTTAATTATGGAGATATTTAATCTTTACCCTCAACACCCTAGTGAGCCTAGGGTGAGTAGTTATACTCAGATGGGTCAGCACAAGATGTCTAACTGTTAAACCAGATGAATCCTACCCCACTTTGAAGTGAACCCAACGAGATCAAGGTACTAAAGTAATAAGACTTCCATTAAAGGGAAGGACTCCTTGTCTGAATGGCACCTGCCTGCACATTTATCTTAATCTCAGTGGTACCTCTGCAGCAGGGAAAGGTATCATTGCATGGACTTAAAGCAATCAATGGCTGGATTTTCATGGCTTATAAAAATGCACTCCACATAAATTTTCCAGCATGGCTTGTACAGAAATCTCCAGTTTTCACTGGAGATCACTATCATCTCTGATAAAGTTATAAAAACTAATGATACAGTGCTAAAACTCAGATAATTTCCACCATCTCCTCTACAGTATCTGACATAGAGTGCAAGATAAAAATCAATTAAAACTACCTAATGATCAGTTTCACAATGGGTTTTACTTCTTGCCACCATCCCTCATCCTAAGAGTCAAAAGCTTCTGGGAACCAGCGTACTTACAGAGGGCCTTCAGCCAACACTGAGAAGCTGGAAATAGTGGAGAAGATTTAAACATTTTAACCTTTCACTTCAAAAAAACTTTCAGAATTTCCACCCTTGAATTCAAGTCATTGTTTTTAGGGGTTGAAACTTAAGCAAGCCTTGAGGTGATGTTCACCACTCCAGAATGTGGAAAAGCAGAATGTGAGCAGGATCAGGCCCACAGATCCACAAATCTACGCTGAAATAAAACCACCACAGCAAGGGACTTATTTATGTTTGCAGAACAGTGATTTCAAGGTAACTTAGCCTAGAAATCACCATGACTATCTCATTTATGCATATGTGCTGCAACGCTTAGCAGCCACTAAAAGCCTAAAGCGCTGAGGATGTGCTGTGCCCAGCATTAGTCAACGGTCCATTTATTCCTTCTGGAGCTTAACAGTCTTAAAAACTTTACAACTGCAGAGACATTTGCCTATATCTGTGCAAAGACTGCCATTTCTGAAGGTGAATGCTGCAGAGAAGGGAAATGAAACTGTTCTTTCACCACTGGTGTTGTGTGGGTGTCTCCAGTGCATTGGACCAAGTGTTTATGAGATGAAATCTAGTCTTGTAAAAGCAAATCAGTGTATTTCTGGTAGCAATGAATAATCCAGCCCATGCATACAGAGATGGAGGGATAATGGTGATGCTGACACAGTTGTGAAAAAGTAGCAGGTGAGGGGGAAAGGCTCTGAAGTGCTGCCCTCTGTCCTCCGCTGCACTCACAGGGCTGCTCTCTACAGCAAATCTGCAGCCAAACCTGGTCTTCAGAGATATATGGGGGCTGTGTGGACACAAAACACAGACAGTAGCACTGGGAGGTGAATGGGAAATACAGAGGTGAATGGTAAAGACACGCAGATCCACTGTCTGCAGTAGCTGTTTTCTTCAAAAGCATCCTAGCCTGCATCTGCAGGGCCACTGCACCACAGCAGCTTTGTTCAAAATAAAATTAAGAGTTTCTTTCAAAGCTTTTATTCTAACAATGTGTTAATGAATTTAAAGGATACTCATACAGAGGCAGCAGAAAAGGTAAGGAAAAAAAAATGAACTGAGGAGCAAGATTTAAAGATGTGTGACAGAGCAGCTGAGGTGATGGCACACTTTAACAGGGTTGTGAGTGCCAAAACTGAGAATTTGGGATATTCAGTGAAATAAAAAGGAGCTGGTAGGAGAAAATTAAAGACAAGGAGAATTTTACCACATATATCTCCTCCTACACACAATAGTGAAAATTCAGTCACTTGAATGAGACATAAATTCATTGATTTTAATGCCAATGTGTTGTTACAGATATCATAACATCATAAACCATGAAGTTTTGTCCAATTTTCTTGTGTAACACTCATAGCTTCAGGAATATATTATCTGTTAAAAAAAACCCCAAGTCTTGATGTAATAATATAGGATGCAGAATCTACTTTATCCCTGAATTAATTTTTCTAATGCTTAGTTATGCTTATTGTTCACCATTTGTCTCTCATCTAAATAAATGTAGTTTCAGCATTTAGCTATTAGATCTTATTACAGTTACACACACACACACCCCCCTATACTTCAATTCAAGATGTCCTAAATGCTAAGCCAGCATCCTTCAGCTTGGTTAGAGACAGAAAATTTATTGCTTTACCACCAAAGCTAAACATGACCTAATAACAGAGATTATACCAAAAGAGAGAGGATGTTCTGAGACCAGAGATTTCATTTTCCTCCCTCTTACCGTCACATATTTGTGTTTTGCAGGTGATGATACATGACCAGCCACAGTTAGGATAAAACTCTTCCATTCTTTTCATATTTCAAATCAGTTTTACTTTACTTTCATTTTTAAACTTTTATTTTTCTCACCAGCCAGATGCTTTATTCGTGACATCTTCTAGGCGAGGATCGTGCTGATCTGAATTCAGTATCTTGCTTACAGAACTTATTTTCTATGTTTATTTATCAACAGTTAAAACTCCTTACACAGAAGTCATTAGGACTGAGACAGCAACTCTTTTTATTACTGACCACGTCTTGACCTTCACAGAGATGCCTTGAATTGAGCAATTCATATGAAATTTAGTACTGTGCTGTAATTCTCTCTGTCATGTGTGATAACTCAGAAAGCACGCTAGTCATTCAGCGCTACAACTTGGCGTAATTCTTCTGCAGCCTGACTGAAAGCTACATCATATGATCCGCCAGCACATGATTAGTAGTGGAATAAATCTCTGAAACAAGGCATGCAAAATGCTTTCTTTAAGTCCCTGATGCATTCAGAAATTACTATTAAATGCTTTTTCTCATGCAGAATTTTTTTTGCTGGATGTGTACATATTTATTGTTACAATCGGTCGCAGGTGAGCATCAAAAGCAACACCTTCCCTATTATTCCAACTTTTAATAAAGCAAGCTGAGCATATTTGTATTTAAAATTATAAAACCACAAGACTGTGCTGATGTGTAAAGAAGCCGAGGTTATGCATGTTTTGCATAAAGTAGTGTTGTTGCGTAAGTTTTAGCACCTTGGTGCCAAATTCAGAGCTCAGACATGAGGCAGCTAAGTGCAGCAGAAAGGCACTCCCTCCGCCCAGAAGAATGTCAGGAATTTTCTCATTTCACCCATTTTACTCGGTGCCGTTCCAGACCAGATCACTGAACCCACAGCTCAGGCCACCGGCTGGCACAGTTGCCTAACAGGTGATATAATGTTCACCTCTATTCCTTACTTAACAAACGTAATTTCCTAATTTAACTGAGTTTTTAAAACACCTTCCTTTTTTGCGGTAAACTATTGTGTTATAGCTGTACCTACATACACTCAATGAGAAATGATTATTTATAGCATGTAGAATATGCCATCAAGATAAACTTTTATTTTGTGGACCGAATTAAAAATGATTAATTCCTAGTAAAGGGGTGGCAAAAAAAAAACTTATGGGTTTAATTGGAAGCCAAATATAAAAACTCTGAAGCACTGGCAGCAACAATGTCAAATTCTGTTTTTTTTTTAATGATGTAACCATGCAACGACAGCTGGACTTCTTTATTCTTTTTCTCCCCACAGGGCTCAAATTATATTTTTTTGCTTGATGTTGGAATAGGGACAAGCAAATGTGAGTAAATACATTTTTAACAATCAGGATTATCACCAAATAGAAACACTTCTCTTTTCAAAGCATGTCAGAAGTTGTTTACATTTCATTGGGCTGAAGGAAGGAGGGCAGGAGAGAGAGGAAGGAAAGGAAGAAGGAAGGTATTTTGATAAAGTAAATTGGTGATACTTTTTCCTTATTTTTTTAAACTATAAAAATAATTTTAACTATCTTACTGAATCCTTCATCTCTTCCACCAAATTAAGTAGATGTAACATTACTCTCCCTCCCATCACAGAGATCTGTCAGTCTAACGAGGAAAGCTGAACAGTGGCAGCTGCAGGGGAAGAATTGGGGCATTTGGAGAGGGGTGCCCATGTCCCCATACATGTCTAAGGGCTTGGGAGAAAAATCAGACAGGGCAGGTTTCATTCTGACACCCCTTGTTTAGAGGTCTGCTGGCTTTAGGGAAACTCCAAAAGTTTCAATCTGCCCTTAAAGTTTTTTCCCCTCAATCTCTTCTCCCTCACCTCATAGGCACTGGTAGTTCCCAGCTTAAAGTTGAGTAGAAACAAATTTGGGTCTACACTTTGTGTTGTCTCTGGATGAGTTATGGAGCAAAAGGTTCTTCTCTGTACTCACCCGCAATATCCCAGAGCTGCAGCCGTACTACTGTCTCAGCATCCCAGCTCAGCACCTTCAAGGCAAAGTCCACCCCAATGGTGGCCCGGTAGTGGGGGGAGAAGTTCTGGTGGACATAACGTTTGATGATGCTGGTTTTGCCCACTCCCAGGTCCCCGATCACCAGCAGCTTGTAGAGGTGCTCCTTCTGATTGTGCTTCTGCATCTTTCCTGTAGCTGTGGCTGCTCCCTGCAAACTGATTGCATGCTCTGCCCGAGGAATCCTGCCAGCCCGAGGAGGAACCGGGGAGGGAAGGAGAGCAAGGTAGGTGGAGGCTCTTTCCCTTTGTACGGAAGGAGGATCTCCGGGTCCAGCAGGCAGCCCTGCTGGGAGAAGAAGTAAGCAGGGGACTGGGAGAAAAAGTCTCCCAGAAAGTTTTGTGTGGATGTGTAAAGGTCAGCACGAAGTGTGCCTGGGATTAGTCTGGCTACTAAAGACTTTGCAGGAAAATCCATGCAGCAGTCCTGTTCCCTGTTTCACTCCTCATTGGAAGGACAGTGCTTCTCTTGTGCACTGGTTTTACACACTTTCATTAATCACTGTCTTGGTGATAATTTATTACCCTGTAGTTGTTTCCAGACATCTTTAAAATGGCAGTGACTGCAAAAAAAAATCAGAAATCTCCTTTCAGAGCTTTCATGCCCCCACTAAAGTGCAAAAAAAAATAAAATCAGTGTGACTTTAACTTTGGATGTGATTTGGTTTTAATCAATGTAAATCAGTGTGAATGCAGTTATATCACTAGAAGCGGCAGTTATAGCAATATAAAGAGTATACTACATACTATGAGGGCTGTATGAATTTAATTATAACAGAAACACATTTTTAAATTTCATTAATGTGATTGTGATTGTCTGTCTGTACCTGTAAGCATGCTCACATCTGCTGAATGCAGCACATAGCTTATGCTCTGGAGTTTTTTTTCACACAACTGGACTCTAAAATGCAAAAAATCCAGATTTATCCCATGACTCACATAATCAGAAGTTATGAAAGCATAACAGCACTACAGCATATGAATGCCAGAGTCTCAGCAATCCTCTGTTTTCCAAAATAAGTGACATCAAACTTGCAAACAACTAAACCCATTTGAGTAAATCATGCCACAGACGTGATTTATATTTTAAATGGAGAACACAGTGACAGTTTTAACCAGGCAGCTTAGCTGGGCACCCCTGACCATTGCCTAGAGGTGTTTGATTCTTTTAACAGTTTTGATAGCAAACCTCCAGAACTGTAATATTGTGTGAAACTCATCCATTAATGGTTTTTATTTTTATTGATGATCTTGATAAAATGAAAACATATTTTACACTTACTGAAATATTATTTCATGGAGTTCCTATCCAAATGTGCACTGAAATAGCATTAGAAATTTGTCATCTGTCCAAAAAGCTGGATTTTAGTAGACAAAGAATTCAGAACACTTATGTTATGCAATCTTTTATAATCAGTCTTTAAACTCAAACTTTAAAGTCTGTATGTGTATACACACAAAGTGGAAATTAGTAATTTGAGGGAAAAAAAATCTTATTTTCCTTGAAACTTTAACTTTTTAATAAAAGGCCTTTTTTCAATAAATTATCTTTCCAAAAACAAGCTGTCATTTGTATCATTTTGTTTGAAGGAAAATTTTCAAAGGGCTTAGCCTTGATAGCTACAGACATCATAAAAGACTACAATTTGAGAGGCAGATCAGTTCACTCCAATCAGTCACTATCTTTGCATAATTCAAGCTTATTATTTTTGCTACTGGTATTGTGCGGTCTGTGAATCTTACCTTGGCAGCACTGCCATTTTCAGAGAGGACCCAGTACCCAAGCACTTCTAAGCACTCACAATTCCCCTCTAAAGTTGAAGATTTCCCATTTTAGATGTTAAAAAGAGAACAAGATGAGAAGGTTTAGCAATTCAGGAAATGAAAAAAATGGTGTTTTGGATAATTTTGAAATTACATCTGATCTTTTATCCTTCTTTGATGATGGCCAGTGCTCAGAGAAGAGTGCACGGAAGATCACTGGGAGCAGATACGAGGTAACTGGAGGTCTGAGGCTATTAGGAAGTGTAGTTAGAGATTGGCCTACACCCAGAAGCATGAGGCTTTACTTCTCTTCCAAAGTTTTTGTGAGCATTAGCTATAATAGCTCTGGATAATCGTGTTACTTGTTTAAGTTTCCAATTCTTCTTTGAACCTGGCTAAATTCTTGGCCCCAGCAACGCCCTGGTACAATGAGCTCCTCACAGGCTTGATCAAGGTCACCCTGGGATGGTGGTAGAGCTACAGGTGAGGTGTTCAGATGTGGGTGAGAATATAGGAGGCTTCGTTGCATTTCGAAGGATGATTCACTGAGCTAAAGTGAAGCATGGACTGAAGCGCCTTGCTGAGTGAAAGCTGTACCCAGATCTCCAAACTCCATGGGGAACTGGCTTTTATAGACTCCCTCTGCTGAATGCTCCTGAGGCAGGATAAGGCCCTCAGCCTCGCATTGCTCCACGTTTTTCGAGGAC
The DNA here is from genome assembly GCA_011801015.1 of Ardeotis arabs. NCBI lineage: Eukaryota > Metazoa > Chordata > Aves > Otidiformes > Otididae > Ardeotis > Ardeotis arabs. Next base: position 18,113 of record JAAGAY010147456.1, read on the forward strand.
TGTTCCCATGTCCTGAACTATGTCTGTACTTATTTGGCTTCATTGTCATCTGAAGGCACCGGGGCAGGGAGGTGCGGATGCACTGCTCATTTGCAGCTCCGCTGCAGGAACGGTAAGCACTGTCACGGGGGAAGGCAGAAAATTTGGGCTGGTCATGTCTTAAGCGATCACTGCAAGACTTGTTTGATGATGCCAGCTGATCTCTTCGGGCACACAACCAGGTTACTGTAACAATGATTTGCTGCAGGCAGAGGGGTCCAGAAAAGCGCACTTTGCCTGGAGCTGACGCAATGCAGTCTGTCTCAGCTGAGACCACAGTTAAGGGCAGTTAATATAAACCACATTAGCTTGCATTTGCCACCCACAGGTAGGTAGTTAGCAAGGCTCAGCTGACACGGAGTAACTTGTTAAGCTGGGAGAACCAGACAGTGACTCTGAGCCCTTCTGCTGCTGCTTCAGGTCTTTTGACAACGTCCAGGCAGTAAGAACACATAAACATGCTGCCAATTTAGTTAATATTTCAGTGTTTATATTTGGATGTCTGTCTTTCCTCTGGTAAAGATACACATTTGAAGCTTTATTAAATCAATGTAAATAATAATTAAAATCCCACATGACATTATGTGTATCTATGCTGTTTTATTTTTGTATTCCCTGCCTGTCCACTACACTATTTACCACAACAGTGTTACCCTACGCTCTGTTATCTCTATTTTAATACTTGTACTAACATCAATAGAGCATATTAACACTTTACTTTAATTGGCAGGAATTGATACTGACTCTACACGGTCTCTGTTGTAAACGATAACATTTAAGAAAGTTCCATCAAATTAAGGCAATACAGACGGTGTTGGCCTCAGCATAAAAGTTAAATTCATTTTACAGTGATAACTTCCAGGAATTTCTCACTATTTCTCTGTCATTAGTAGAAATCTTTTTCTCTGAGAGGAGTGACAAAAATGAAGATGCAATTCCATTGACAGGAATCAAGGGCAACATGGATTTCATCTCTCCTTCTCTTTGCATGGCATATACCACAGAAAAGGCTGTCAGTCTTGACTGAGCACCACGGTTGTTACCAACAAACATTTTAAAAATGACAATGTTCTTTGAGATATTGAAACTAGGGGATAATAGTTTTTGTCCAAGGAAACACATTCAAATTCTTAGAAATGTATGTCCTTAAAGGATTGCCATAATCTAATTATCTAGGCGTTTTACACCACGGCTATACCTGGCAGCTTTGAATGTCTTGAAAGGATTGACCTATGCCTTCACATTGATCTTACTGAATATCACATAATACAAATGAGACCATAATCCAGAGAAATCGTAAATATACATGTGTGTGTATGTATATATATATCTATATTTAGAGATATATATACATGTGTGTATGTATATACATATATATCTATATTTATACACTCATACAAATAAATGTGGTAGATTATTTTCTATTCTGCTTTAAAAACAAAACAAAACAAAATTCTACACAGTTGTTTGGCCAGACTTCTATATTTCAATTAATCCTGGGGTACGGGCTAAATACTAAGTTGTTAGCTGCACAGGAAACTGTTCATTTTTTATTGATATATTATCTTGCTCATTTCAGTCATAGCATATTCACTGACTTCATTATGGGAATGGTCAATCACGACGAGAATAATCTCTTACAGAGAAACAGATTGTTTAACAAAGTGGTGCATTCTCTCCAATTTTATTTTTAGACTAGAAAAACTTAATTGGTTTGGATCTTCCCTTCTTCCATTCCAACAGTTCTTGTGATTAAGACATTCAGTTAAAATTTCTATTGATTCATCAAACATACTTAATAGGCATGCCCAAGTGTTACCTCTTGGGAATTATTCTCCAGCTGTCCTACAAAACGAGGTCTCGATGGCAGGAATAGTCTATGGCAATGTCTGTTTTATCTCAGGAACACCACCTCTCGAAATCAGCTAAAACCTTTCTCTCTAGCACAATTACAACCCTGTTTAAAAAGCTTTAGACAGGTATGAGTTACTGGTTGAGGTTACAGTTTTGCCCCCTAGGGCAATGGATCTGTTTCTAGGGTTAGAGATCCCACAAGATCAGACCTCAAGGCAAGACAGGATTCAGGACTGAGAAACAGTGAGAACATAGGGAAAGAGATTCCAAATTTTATCAGCCTGTAAGGGCATGAATCACTGTATTTAAAGAGTGAGAGTTTGTGGCTCTCTTATAATTACAAACTCTTAGTCTGATAGAGGGACCTGGCTCAGCTACTTGTTGCCCATTTCAATACACCTTCCCCACCCACCAGCACTGTTCAAATGCCTCAGGACATCTCAGAGGATTTTAGTTGCCTGTGCAAACACACGTTTCTATTCCAGCAGACTCAAAAAAAAAAAAAAAAAAAAAGTATGTAATTGCCTTCTCTTAAGGTTGACATTTTTTTTTTATATAGATTCACACAGCCTAATAATATCCAAGTTAAAGTCTATCCTTTAGAGCCTGCAGTGAAATTTTAGATGAGTTGCAGTGCATTTTACACCAAGTGCATTTAAGCAGTCACCTGGGAATACATGAACACACTGCAACTTGAAAAGCAATAAGGGGAAAGACCAGAATGTCTGCTATGGGTAAAATCTAATAACAGGGGGTCAGTAATACTCTGGGAAAAGTAAAATGGCTTGTCCCTGAGGCCAGACGGCAGCGAAAGCATCATACAGGACAGAATTAGTCTGAAATGTGCCGGTTCCAAATGAACATTGTCATGTCTCAGATTCAATAAACGAAGTGTAAGAGTGCTTGCGGAGGTTGCAGACGGAATCATCAAACTCATCGCAAGGTTGCTACTATGGAGCTATCGACAAAGCCTGGACCAAAGGGAAAGTGCAGCAGCTTTAACCTTCTTCAGGTGCAGTAAATTACTTGTGTAATGAGGATTGAACAGCTACAGTGCTACAGACAGGTATGTCTAAAATAAGCTAGAAAGCTTCTGATAGTCAGTAATCTGTATTGCAACCTCCTACGAGGGTCCATATGCAACCCTCACAGCAGGAGCTTAGAGACTAGTCTATGCTGTCATCCACAGAGAAAATCTATAAGAACAGGGCTGAACAACATCAGCGAAACTAGGGTCTGATTAAAGAAGGTTTAAGTCTGATTCTTGGAGACTATCAGTCTCTAATGGTGCTCACTCAGCAGCACCAACTTCATGTGCAGGCATATTTATAATAACAGATCCTAAATTAATACAGATTGGCTTAAATAATTTCCATTAATGATTAGGTCCCCGAACTGTAAATTTAAACCATGGAACAAAACAACAAAATATACTCCATTTACCTGATAACAGTTCATCAGGAGTTGCATTCACTACAATTTAAAATATCACAGAATCACTGAAGTTGGAGGGTACTTCTGGAGATCACCAACTCCAACCCACACGCTCAAAGAAGAGTCAGTGAGAGTAGGTTGCTCACAGCCGTGTACAGTTGGGTTTTGAATATCTTCAGAGATGGAGACTTCACAATCTCTCTGGGCAACTTGTTCTGGTGTTTGACCACACACACAGTAAAAACCTTTTTTCTTATGTTTAAATAGAATTTCCATCTTTGCCTGTGTTGTTTACTCACCCCATCAGGTCTTTATACACATTGAAAAGATCCCCATGAGCTCTTCTCCAGGCTAAAACTCACAGCTCTCATAGCCTCTCCTTGATGCCTCAAACCCTTAGTCATCTTTGTGATTCTTTGCTGGGCTCAGGCCTTCTTGTTTCTCATACTGGGGAGCCCAGAATTGGACACAGCACTCCAAGTGTATTGCACTGGTGCTAACTAGAGGTGAAGGATCACCTCCCTCAACCTGCTGACGATGCTCTGCCTAATGCAGCCCAGGATGATGCTAGTCTTCTTTTCTGCAGGGCTCAGGTTCAACTTGTCCACCCAGAACCCCATATCCTTCTCTGCAAAGCTCTTTCCAGCTGGTTGGCCCCCAGCATGTGCTGACGTTTGGTGTTACTCTTCTCCAGCTACAGCATTTGGCATCAAATCATGTTGAACATTGTGAGATTAATCTTTGCCCAATTCCCCAGCCTCTTGAAGTCCCACTGAATGGTAGTGCACCCACCTGGTGTATCAATAACCTCATATCATTTGCAAACTTGCTAAGGGTGCAACCTGTCCCCTTGTCTAGGTCATTAATGAAGATGCTGAACAGTATTTGCCCCAGTATTGATCCCTAGGGTACAGCGCAAGTCAGTGGCCTCCAGCTACGCTTCGTGCAGCTGATCACAATCCTTTGAGTCTGGTCATTCAGCCAGTTTTCAGTCCACCTCACTGCCCATTCACCTAACCCCCCCATACTTCATCTGTTTGTCTATGAAGACGTTACAGGAGACAGCCAGGCATTTCATCATAGGTGGCTATCCATTTGGTCAGGCATGATTTCCCCTTCATTAATCTATGCTGACTACTCCAAATCATGTCCTTGTCCTTCCTGTTTGGAAATGGTTTCCAGGAGGATTTACTCTTTCACCTTTCCTGGGATCAAGATGATGCTTACCAGCCTGTAGTTCCCTGAATTTTCCTTCTTGCTCTTCTTGAAGATAGCACTGAAATTTGCTTTCTTTCAGTCTTCAGGAAACATTCCTGCCTGTCACAACCTTTCAAAGATAATCAAGAGTGGTCTCACAATGACATCAGCCAGCTCCTTTGGCACTATGGGGGTATCCCTGCAGCCCTGGACAGTGAGTCTATATTCCTCCCCGGTCACCTGTTCCTGCTTCCAGCTCTTGTATGTTTTTCTTTCATATTTAACTTTATTCAGGACCTCCTGTTCATCCATGGGGGTCTCCTGCTGCCTTTGCTTGATTTCCTGGATGTGAGGATAGACCATTCATGAGCTTCGAGGAGGCAATTCTTGAAAATCAATCAGCCCTCCTTGACCCCTCTTCTGTGCAGTGCCTCCCAGAGAATTCTTCCAAGCAGACCTCTGAACAGGCTGAAGTCTGCTCTCCTGAAGTCAAGGCTTGTAACTCCATTTTTACTTTTTTCCCCTTTTCTCAGGATCCTGAACTCCGCCCTCTCACGGTCACTAAAGCCAAAGCTGCCCCTAGTTTTCACATCACCATACAGTTCTTCCTGGTTTTTAAGTATGAGGTCCAGCAAAGCATCTTCCCTCATTAGCTCCTCAATCACCTCTGTCAGGAAGTTGCCATCAATGCAGAAATCTTCTGAGTTGCTTGTGTCCTGCTGCGCTGTCCCTGCAGCAGATATTGGGGTGACTCAAGTTCTCCAGAAGGACCAGAGCCTGCAAACTTGAGGCTTCTTCCAGATACCTCAGAAAGGCCATAATCTGTAGGAATATTTCTAATACCGAGGAAAAAAGATAATCGGGAGTAGATTAAGTTTAAGGAGCAGGTCCGTTTAAGTTATCTAGGTCGTTATGGATTAAGACCCTTACAGTAGTTGCCCATTATATAAGAAATCAAGCAATTTATTCATACAGCACTGTCAGCTGCAATCCTCTTTGCCTCTTTTGTCTCCTGCTGCAACTGTCTCAGAGGGGATGGTGTGCACAGCAAAGCTCCCAAGAGCTTTGCTCTACTAGAATAGAAGATATAATAATGTTTGGCATGAAATAATGAACACCCAGAGGGACTGATCCTATGTGGTCCTGACTATTTTATGGAAGACATGAAATATCCACAGAACCTTGCCAAGTCAGAGAAATTTAAGACCTCTGGGTATCTCAGAAGAAGAGCTCAGAGGCTTCTAACAGCTGACTGATACGCTGAATTAATCAGATTATTGGTGCAACGGGTTTATAGGTTAGTTTATAGATTAGTTCATACTGCAGCCAAGTCATATTGTCCGTTGTCAGTACATTTTGTGTCTGAAGAGGCTGAAAAGCAGTCAGGCACAAGGAGATGCTTAATTATGAGATACCTGCTCATGGCCGTGAAGGTGAGCCATGCAGCAGAGTGTGGACTCTAAAACCTACGGTATGCCAGGCAATTTATCTGTGCAAAATGTCATTATTGGTAAATAATACAGGTCAAGAAGGTAAAGAATCACCTGCTGTTATGTCCCCTTTCTCTGTGTTTCTCTTTTTAGTCTCTATGGCAGGCTGCAAACAGGATGGCTAAAGCCTTCAACAGCCAACAGGTTACATCCTGGAGCAGTCATGTATCAAGGCTTTTGTTCAGTCCAAGTGAGTCTTTCTTTTCAGAGAAAATTTAACATCCACTTGGGACTCAGGCAACGAGAAGAAGGAAAACTGATATCCTCAGGTCTCATCTCAGCCATAGATGCTGCTGCATCCAGCATAGCTGAGCTGTGGGAAGGCAAGCAGTGACTTCAGGTAGCTTGATAAAACTCTACAACATCTAGCACTGGATGCACTACATAGAAACTAGAGGCTGAAATGGCATCAAAGATGCGTCACTGGTGACAGGAACAATGTCCCCTTGACTGCCAAAACAAGTTTGTGAGAACAGAAGTGCTGTTGGGCAGATGTGGAGCATTTTACAAATCCCAAAATGACCCATTTTGGAGGGGTAGCCTTTCTGGTTGCTTCCCTGGTGTCCTGGGCATTCCTGGCCACCATGCAATAATCTGAGATGACCAGTGCCATTAGCTTCCTTTTCCTGAGGCCCCACTGACAGTTTTTATAAAGAAAGTATTGATCCAAACCAAGCTGTACTCAGGAGTAGAAAAAAAAAAAGGCTGTCAGACTTACAAAAATTATTGTAAACACTACTAAAAGGCTCCTAAAAAAAAATCCACAAACCCTTAATCTTGAGGACAGCTGTAGAAGGCACAGAAGAATTTGTGCAAAACACCCAGTGCTGATGACAATTTTCAACATTTGTCTGGGATGCTTAGTAAGTTCTGCTTCCTGTGAGTATCTGTCTACTCAGAAAGGGAGGGCAGATCCTACACTTCTACTCAGAGGCTGAGGTTTTGTGGCCTAACAGTGGCACTGGAATCTGTTACATTGCTCAAGGGCCCACCTTTTTTTTAGTACATATGCCCTAAGAACACATTCTGTCAAGTTTGTTCCGAATCCTAGGGCATAATTCCACAGTCTACCCCCGACTTTGACTGCATCCTGTCTGGAGCTGTCTCAACCGTGCTAAAGCTATGGCTTTACTGAGTTCTGTCACATCTGTGTCTCTGCACAAGAATGTGTGTTTAGGGGTTTCTAGTGCCAAAGTAGCTTCATAAAAGCAAATAATGCTTTTTGAGACCCCACCTGGAGTACTGCATCCAGTTCTGAAGCCCCCAACATCAGAAGGACATGGACCTGTTGGAGAGGGTCCAGAGGAGGGCCACGAAGATGATCAGAGGCCTGGAGCACCTCTCCTCTGAGGACAGGCTGAGAGAGTTGGGGCTGTTCAGCCTGGAGAAGAGGAGGCTCCGGGGAGGCCTTACAGCGGTCTTCCAGTACCTCAAGGGGGCCTACAAGAAAGATGGGGAGAGGCTGTTCAGTAGGGCCTGTTGTGATAGGATGAGGGGTAATGGTTTTAAAATAGAGGGAGGTAGATTTAGATTGGATATTAGGAAAACATTTTTCACCATGAGAGTTGTAGAACAGTGGAACAGGTTGCCCAGAGAGGTGGTGGATGCCCCATCCCTGGAAACATTCAAGGCCAGGTTGGATGAGGCTCTGAGCAACCTGATCTAGTCGGGGACGTCCCTGCTCCTTGCAGGGGCGTTGGACTAGATGACCTTTGAAGGTGCCTTCCAACTGTAACCATTCTATGATTCTATGATTCTATGTTCACCCTGTCTTATCAGAGACCAACCCTCAATATTTAGATGTAAAAGCATAACATGCAAGTGAAATGCAACATGAGTAATGACCTAGTTTAAAGAATTTTAAATAAGCAGCAACCTCTCCCCTGTCACTGATTGCAGAGAGGCAGAGACATATTGAACTGCATACCTATTACCTTTTGGGGACACATCATACTGCCATTCACAGGAGCAACTGAAGCATTATTATTGCTCCCTTCAAGAGAAAGGTCAAGAAAGAAAGGAATTGTTTTATACCTGCAGAGATGAAGGTTGGGTTATGTTTTGTTTTGTTTTTTTAAAAAAAGGCTTTTTTTTTTGTTCCCTTTTTCCTTCCTAAGAAATTATAATGATTCTGGAATTTTTACAGAGAAATATGTTAGTGTCTGTTGGTTATATATATTTCTCGAGGCCCATTATAAATGTATTGTTCCAGCATTTCATTTGCATGAGGAGCTAAGCCTGAGATCTGGTTCTATGTCCATACTGTCCCTGGTTACAGCAGTTTTTATTATTAACATGGCAAAGCCCAGAACCCTCATTTGTGCTGATTCTTAACCAGAATCAGGATCTCATTTCTCATTAATACAACTAAAAACCATAATGTTTCCCCAGGTCTAAAGTCTCCTTGCCCCACATAGACACGGGAACAACACCTTCAGACTGAAGACTTCTGCTGACTTCATGTGGTGAAGACGTTGCTGCGATGGACTAATACTGCCCTTATGCAGCCCACACAAACCAACTGCAAAACATTGTCACAAATGTCCAGCATCAAGAAGAGCCACATCTTGCTTGGAGCAAGCATTTAGTATAAAAGCGGTGAACATTTTTGCCTAATGAAAGGTTTAACAGAGTGGGCTCTTGACCAGAAAGCCAGCTCCTTACCTGGTGTGTTCCAGCCAACCTACATCAGAGTTTCTGCTGAAAAAAACCTCTCTTTGCTTTCAGACATTCAATGGCCTCAGCAGAGCATGTAGGTATGCATGTTCCTGCAAGAACATGACCAGGCACAGAGCTGACCATTATGTGGGACAGGACTCCTGTGTTGGCCACAGCTGTCAATGTGACTGCACCTTTTATCAGCCCGCTGAAAGGAACTGGAATGTTAAAGGTAGGTTTTAGTACAACAGAATTTAGAACAAAGTCATGGTTTTGGGAACTCAGAGATTAAAATATGCCCACTGTCCCTTGCAGCACAGGTTCACATCCCTTTTATCTTGCTCACAGCATCTTTTTGACCTTTCCCCACTCTCAGCAACCTCCATGTAGACTCCTTGGGACACCAAGATCTTTTCTTGCTGTCCTCTCTGAGGGCTGGCTGTATTGACTGTATTTCAGTCAATACCTGGCTTCAAGGCCAGGTTGGATCAGGCTCTTTGCAACCTGATCTAGTCGAAGATGTCCCTGCTCCTTGCAGGGCAGTTGGACTAGATGACCTTTGAAGGCCCCTTCCAACCCTAACCATTCTATGGTTCTATGATTCTATTTTGCCCTTTTCATGAGTCCCTCCTCATCCTTCAGACTCTCCCTTTGCTGCTTCTCCTTCCTGAGGTCTCCCCTTCCCACCACTCTCACTTATGCTGCAGGGAAGGAGCAACTCCAGTGTCCCTCCAGAAGGAGCCACTTGACCTCAAAACAGCAGCCAGAAGGCCATTTTTCTTCGTGTTGCCCAGAGAGAAGACAATGAAAAGAGAGTAAGATGCAGTAAGTGTTTCTAAAGACAGTACTGGGCTTGAGCTCCTTCCACCTTCTACTGCTCGTTATTCAGCCAGCTCTTGGCACAGCACTTCAAGGCTCAACAAGAAAGGCTCCAGCATGCTGAACACTGCTCAGACTCTGGACAGTGGCCAGGCCTGGTCATGAAAGTCTTATCTCAACAGGCAAGACAAGTGAAGGTTAGAGATAAGGAGCATAAGTAATACTGTGTAAATCTCAGTCCATCTTGTGAAGGGTTTCCAGACTGGGATTTGGCTGCGTCCTGAACTGTAAAAAAAAGAGAGAAAAAAAAGGTCCTTTCTGTTTGTGTGTGTGTATATATATATAAAAGGAATGCCAGAACATGTTGCTGAGAAGCTGAAACTTCATATTTTTCTCAAATCTTCCCTTTTTGTAGCCTTTTATGAACACATTACAAAATAAGAAAAAATCACTAAGTAATTCAGAAATGCTAGAATGGGTTAGCTTTGTACATTTTGAGTCCAGAGGAGATCACGAAGATGATCAGAGGGCTGGAGCAGCTCTCATATGAGGACAGGCTGAGAGAGTTGGGGCTGTTCAGCCTGGAGAAGAGGAGGCTCCGGGGAGACCTTATAGCAGCCTGCCAGTACCTAAAGGGGATCTACAGGACAGATGAGGGGAGACTGTTCAGCAGGGCCTGTTGTGATAGGACAAGGGGTAATGGTTTTAAAATAGAGGGAGGCAGGTTCAGATTAGACATTAGGAAAAAAATTTTTACACTGAGGGTGGTGGAACACTGGCACAGGTTGCCCAGAGAGGTGGTGGATGCCCCATCCCTGGAAACATTCAAGGCCAGGTTGGATGGGGCTTTGAGCAACGTGGTCTAGTAGAAGGTGTCCCTGCCGAAGGTAGGGCAAATTTTTAAGGTCCCTTCTAACTCAAACTGTTCTATATTCTATGATTTTTTGACCACTTCTATCCTGTTTTTAGCACTCTCTTCAAACACAAAAAACACCCCTACTCATTCTGAAAGTCATTTTAACAATGAGACAGCTGTCTTTTCCACTGGGAACCAGGCTCCCAGCTATGATTTTTGACTTGATCCATAACACAAACAGAAGGCCATCACCTGTCACAGCAGAGCCAGCATTTATTTTCTTTGTGGAAGTGAGATTGCAGGGAAGGGTGTAAACAAATCAGAATGTAAACGTAAGCTTTGCCATACACGATTGTTCACAGAATCAAAACAGCACACAAATTAATGCTGAGGAAGGGAGTTGTACTTGGAGACCTGTAGGTGAATTCCTAAGCCAGAGATTTTGTTGTAATTAACACTGCTTCTCTCTAGCAGCAGGGTAGCAAAACTCAATGCAAGACGTATAGGAGGGGAAAGGTTTTGGATGAGTCTCTTGATTGTTTGAGACCTGAAAATGGTTGTGAACTTTTGCCTCTCCATTCTGTCCATCTCTTTGAAGCATTAGGATTTGCTTATTACCTGGAAGCTGCTGAAAAGGATTTGTCCTTTTCTTCTCAACATCACCTTTTAATGGCACAGGTAGGTAGGCGATATATCCTTTTGTTGGTTTTTTTTTTTTTTTTAGATTGCACCTTCTTTTAGGATGTTCCTTGCTTTAGGTTGCCCTTTGTTACCTGTTCTGGGCGTCCTGATGGTCTACATGCAGATGTGCTGGGAACTTCATATGTTGCCAGTCCAGGTTCCCATCAGCATGCGTCACTCCTACAGCCCATCTCCTGCCATCCCTCCTGGTTCTTCCGCACCCAGATGGTCCCATTCATTTTCCATTTGGAGCAGTTTTAATGCTGCTATTACAAACCTCTACAATCCTAGTGGATAAGATAGAGCTAACATCAAGTTCTGTTTTGCCAGCCTCTTTAATTAAAAAAACAAAACAAAAAGAAAAAAAAAAAACAATAAAAAAACCCCACTTCTCAATTTTACAGCTGAAAAATAGGCCCCCAGCAATTAGGGAGATGCAATCACCCTATGTCTACTTCTCCCTTCAGGGAAGCACACATGGAAAATAGATATGTTCTGTGAAAAGAAGCATTGCATTGCTTATATTTTATCATCCCACTGCTGAGTTTTATGTATTTGATTTGGCCTTTTAGTTGATTTCTCATAATTGATTTTTTTTTTTTCCCCCATGACTGGATGCAGTTTCCTGCAGTTATTATCCTGCTGAAATTTAAACCTGTGCATATAATCCCAAGGTTAACAGAGGGCTTCAGGAAAGGATGGAGAAATATAACTGGGTGACAAAATTCACAGCCTGAGCAGCCTTGTACGAGGCTGTACGAGATTTAGAAGGAAATCTTTGTGCAAAGCGACAGTACAGACTGCAGACTTACTCACCAATCTGCAAATGTTCAGCTTTTGGAGTATTCCTATTCATGCCTAAACATCTACAGGGTGAGGTGAGAGGGTCCCAAAATAGGATCAGGATTTTAAGTGGAGTCGAGAGATTTGCCCGAACCATGATGCAGAAGTGGGGCTGGGAGCAAAAAGTGGTGCAGCAGGATCAAGAGCAGAGTAGCAAGGCAAAAGTCAGCAGACTGTTGCTTTGGGCATCCTAGTTTCCAGGTGAAGTAATGGCTTCCTAGCAGTCATGGCACGTCTGCTTTCAGGAAGATTTATCTTCTGAGATACTCTAGTTTCCTTCTATCAGTGCTAATGAGAGGAAAAGTCTTAGGGATTCCCCATGTACAGTCCAGACCAAAAATCCTATTTATTCTGGCTAAACACTAAGCAGGACAATAGAAGAGGCCATCATTTTATATTATATTAATTACTGTCACAAGTGTTGAATAAGTAAAGAGAGTAATATAAAAGGTAATTAAACAATATTTTAAAAAATCCACATCCAGCATATATTATATTTCCTTTATTAAATATAATTGTAAGGATTCTGTACAGTTAGTTAATATTTTTTGAAATTTTTCCCACCTTACATGCAGAGCATCAGGGTTGGAATTGCTGGACACTTCAGAATGCACAATGTTTTCTAAACTTCCGAAATCCTCCTAGGGCAAAGACATCGCTTTTAATACTTTTGGTGCTTTTGACAGTCCTTAAAATTTATCACCTGTTGTATTGCTAAAGTGATATCAGCCCTTCTACGCAGCCCTTAAAAATATTCTTTATTTAATGAGGTATGTCAGGTCCTGGGGATCACTTCAAGTGTAAACATGAATATATATCTTGAAGTGCAAACAGCAAAGTGTGCTTGGTGAAGAAAGAGCTAAACTATCAGCCTAGTGAGATGTTACCATGGGAGAGAGATATTTATTTAGTTTGTGCATCTCATGCTAAATAGCATCTGCAGGATTAAGTCAGCTGATCTAGAAGAAGTGATAAGGAGTGACTGGCAGAAGTACATGTCAGTGCCTCCTCTTACGGATACAGAAAAATTCTGTGTGTGCACATGCCTGCTTCTCTACAGCCTGGTCAGAAAGGCTTCAACTTCTCCTCCTGCCCCTCTGTCATTCAGAGGGAACTGATGAAAACTGATTCTCTGTTACAATACTGCTCCTGACCACCTCCTAATTTTGTGGGTCATTAATAACTTCCCAGCTGCCATTAAAGGCTTTTTTTTTTGTAAACCTGAACATACACACACACACACACACCCTCACACACTGCTTCAGTCGACAGCACATCCAGAAGCCATAGCAACCTGCAGAGAAACCTCAGCCTACCTGAGCTGAGCTCCCCGACGCTTTCTTCTCATCACACAAGATACCCGGGCTCTCACCCAAACAGGGTGCCAGCCTTTTAACTAAAAACTCTGTTCAGAAGGGGTAGCCAAGTATGTTTTATTATTTCATACTGTACTCAAAGCTTCCACCTTTTCTTTGATGATCACATGCTGCCTGTATCGTCCAGGATATGGAAAGGAGTTGGGTTTTTTTAAATACACTTGGATTCTCCCCCAGAATTTCAAGTTCAAGGTTCAGATCAAGATCAACTTTTTTAAAAGCAGCTAGATACGTCTACATGTATAATGCATTGCAGTGGGGGAAACCTGAGTTAGCCATGAATTGGTCTGGGTACAAGAGCGTTAGCACCCATGGGCTTCCTGACCTAGCAAATACATTTTATTTTAGAATTCAAGTGCTATTTTGCTCTCAGTCAAAGTAGCACAAACAAGGGCATTAGTAAGGCTCTGCTGTGAGACACCTGGTCTTGTGGAAGGCGTCCCTGCCCAGGGGAGAGGGGTTGGAACTGGATGATCTTTAAGGTCCCTTCCAACCCAAACTGTTCCATTACTCTGATTCTATGACAGGCACCTCTGCAGAGTGGCTCAGCCACCCCACTACCTGAACGCCCCACAGCTGTCCCTGTCCCATCCCTGCAACGCCCCACAGCGCCGACAAAGTCACCAGCAGACCTGGCCACAGAGCCCCCCAAACCTCTCTCCTCGCCCGCTGCTACGTCACATCCCTGAGAGGCTCCAGGTGTTATGCAGGGCTTTTCAGCACATTCTGGAGCCCACACCATTCCATATGCCATTTCAACCCAACGTGAGACACTCCCAGCTACCGCAGGCAACTCTATCCCTACAGTTTGTCTACGGCAGAGTTAAGTATGTTCCATCCACTGAGGTGAAAATGAAATCACTGATAGCTTTGATGTTTTAAAGGGAATTTAAACATATACCAGAAATTATTTTTCTGAAGAAATGAATGATTTGATGGGGGGGGGGGGAACCCTAGTATAGTGTTTGGGAGGGGAAAGGAAGAATGAGAAAGTGAAAACTGAAAATACTGGTAAAGGGTGCTGTTTTCTAGACTGAAATGACTGAAAGAAAGATGCTTCCTTAGTCCATCTTTTTTTTTCTTAAAAAAAAAAGGCATTTGTCTCTTTTTAAATACAAAAATTGAGGAAAAAAATTCTTTTCAAAATTCTCCATTTGGCCTTCCTTGCAACTGTTTAATTAACAATACCTACAACCTTGTTTTAATCACATCTGGAAAGCCAAATAATTGATAAATATAGATTAAAATTTTTGGAGGTCATAGGAAGTCTGACATTAACAGGAAAACCTTTTTAAGCAATCCAATGATCTTAACTCCACTTTACAAACTAGTTCTAAACCTCCAGCAATGGAGAAGAAAGCAATGGATGAAAGCCTAGCTCATTCCAAAAAAAAAAAAAAAAAAAAAAAAATAAAAGGAGCCATCCAAGTAGAATATTCTCCAAGGCTTGCTATTTTAATAAGCTCCATTGGTGCACACTGTGGTTTTCCCTCTCTTCCCAAGACCCTGGACCAATACAACTATAAAATTACTCAGTTGCTATTTCTGCAGTTTGTAGAAATTTAGGAAAGTCTCTGCTGTTGCTTTCAATGCAGTTTATGGTGCATAACATAAGTCACCTTACGTTTCAAGTCCTCAGATCACAGAGCAAGAAGTCACGATGATCCGGGCAAGTCTCCATCATAAACCAACCACAGGATTCCCTAAGCAATTCTTGTGCCAGGGGAAATGCTCAAACTAGAGAATCACCCAGCTCCAGTGATGGAGACTCCACCACAGCCCTTAACAGATTTTAAGGCTTTATTACTCTCGCTGTTAAACAACTAGAGCTTATTTGTCCTCTGTATGTATTCATTTTCAAAACATCAAACTTTTAATATCTCTGCTGGGCTGATGATCAGCTCTGTTTCCCCTGTAAGTATTTGTCAGCCATGACATTATCTATTAACCTGCCTTGATAAATTAAATAGATTGGGCCCCTACTTGTTCACTGCAAGGCATATTTGACAAACCTGTAATTATTCTCCTGAGCGATAGCTTGTTTCCCATTTTAAGATACTCCAGATAACACATCATTTTTATGTAGAAGTCATCTAAACAAACTATAGCATTTTAAAAAAAGGTGAATTGAAGTTGCAGAGACCCACATCTCTATTTTGTGGGCAGTAGTTTATTTCCAATCTTCCCGCCTCCTTACAGGCAAGCTTAGCCCTGCTCAGCTTCCAAGGAGCTGGAAGGACACCAGTGGATGAAGCTGTGTCACAGCCTGCACCATCACAAAGTGGAGCAGTACCTCCTCACTTCTAAGATTTACCAACTCCTGCAGTTGCACCCCTTATGGCCTGTGGGAAGGAAATGCTCTGGCTGTTCTTCAGCCTGTAGCTCCTGAACATACTTTCTGTACTTGGCCCACAACCCCAAATAAAAGTTGAGAATCCACATATGTCCTGTTGGCTGCCTAACAAGCTCCATCAGGCTGACTGACATTTCTCTGTGCAACTCTGAAATACAGAAAACGGGAACATTCACATACCGCAGTCAGCCAGAGGCAAACAAGCACATCTGATGACAGTCACTGGAGGTGGCGATGGTGACAGACTGCTCTCAGAGCTCTCTCATCCTCATGTTAGCACTGATGCAGCTGCCACACACAAGCAGTGACTGATGAGACAGACAGATGTGGGAATTTCTAACAAAATAACACACAATCTTATTCAAAATACATGTAGCCAACATATGAGGTATAGTGAATAGTAAGTATTTTTATATTAGTAGTGCCATGAGTGTCAGCAGCAGTTTGATGATAATGAGTTTATTTCCTAATGGCTGATAGTAAAAATAGTAAGAATGACCTTATTCTCAAGACAATCTCCACAAAAAGTGCTACAGATCTTAAAGACATCTAGGAACCTAGCACATTCATGCAAAGTCATAACTCCATGACAATACCTGCTTATTTAAGAACCGACACTTCCACATGCATGGGATATTCAAAACGCATTGTATGCCATGAAACCACAGGCACTCACAGGCAGCAGGACAAGCCTGCAGATCACCTACAAAAGACAACCATCTTCTGCCCCTCACGAGAGTTTATACTGGTGTCAACATGGCTGCTTATGTCTAGAAACTGTCATCCAAATTAGGTCAAGCTGTGTAGCTGCAGTACCAGCATAGCAGGAAGCTTGCTGCTGGCATCGCACTGCAGCCAGCAGTCTCATCTTCCACAATAAAAGCACAGGCAACAATTTCCTCCGTCCTTGATTGTTTCAAGCAATTTTCAGCTTTAGTTTTAATACCGTAACTCAAATCAATACTTGGAAAAAGGGTAGTGGGTGACCTACTGAGAGCTGTTTATAGCTCATGAACTATCACATCCTTATTATGCCTGATAACACAGCAGACATAAACCACGCACACAGCCAGGGGAAAGCAGTATTGTCTCTCCCACCCCAGTAACATTTTCCCCAGGGAAAACACTGGTATGGGAGAAGGAAGGGGAAGAGAGGGAAAAAGTGCAAGGGAAGAGGTGTGCGCTTGGTTGTATATTTTAGGCAGAGGTGTGTGTGGAATGGTACGTCTTCATGATGTACGGCAACTGCTGCCAAGGGGTTAAGTCCACCTGGGAGTCTGTTTTGCAGGAACATCAAATCCAAGTGGGAAGGAACAAGTGCCCCACTCTTCCACGCACCACCTAATTCTCTCAGCCAAAACATTCCAATCCACAATACAAGCTGTTCCAGAGGTTCTAGTTCAAATTCTGGCAAAACACAAGTTTTAAATTTCCAATGATGGCTTGGTATTTTTTGGCAGAGAGTTTAAAAAAAACCAAAAAAACCCATGAAGTTACTCTTCCCCTGCCCCTCAGTTTGAGCTAACTAGATTGAAGTAGTTCTTATGAAATTCTGCTACTGAAGTAAAAGGGAGTTTTCCCTTCTAAGTTAAATGAGATATTTTGATTACAGACAACTGTTTTATTTTTCTGTATTTTTTAAATTCCCTATACCCTAAAAAACCCCACAAGATATTATCTTTATATACAAAACACAAACTTCTTTGGTCACATATTATTTCAACAGAACATTACCAAAGATGTCATTTTCTACCCATGAAACTGGGACTCACCTCCAAGCCACTCCTATTTACTCACGTGAAGAACAAAGACCAGTGCTGCATTAACCAGGTACTGTCTTGCAGCTGAGTTTAATCTAGAAAGAAATAGTTAATTCCAAGTGTTGCAATGCCCCCCTCAAATCTGTTTTTCTACCTTGTATATTTGAAAGGAAGAGGGAACGGATTAACAGAGAGGACTTAATCAGGATTACCAAGGAACTAGCCAATTTACTTAGTAAATTGTCCCATATCCACAGCAAGGACTGCTAGACTTCTGGACAACCTTGCTTGATGCTGCTGTGAGAATGCTGGCCTCAGCTGGATGACTCCTAGTTCCTCTCCCTCTCAACCTCCTTTCCCACTAGTTTAGATCCTGCTAAAGTAAAAAGTTCATGACAGGAAGTGCAAAACTTAAGATAGGTCACTGAAATAAAGAACCAACTACTTCCACAAATACAAACTCCTATAGGAGTGAGGTAATTTTTATTGAATTCTGAGATGATCAATTGCAAAGCATAGCAATAAAATCCAGATCTGGAACATTCAGTAACAGCCTGAAAATGTAGAATTGATTTTTATTGTCATATGGGTTTGACATGCAGTTTTCGCAGGACACTTAAAGCTTTAAAATTTCCTTTTAATCAGTGTAATTGCCCATTCCCTCCCCAATACACACTTACGTTCTAAATTGCAGTGACTTCCTGATTTCTGAGAAGTAAGGCACTACAGTGTCCTTTCAGAGTAGTTACAGATGATCATAGCAGATGCTTCCCTCTGAGATCTGAAGTTCAGGATTGTCCACGGAAGACAATGCACCTGGTGGCTGAAGACGTATACCCAGTGATGAGTAACTGTCACTACTGCTACCAAAACAGCCATTGCATTCTAGGTGATCTACTGCCAGACTTGAGAGGAAGCCTTCAGTGCACAGAGCAGAGATAACAGTGTTCATCCTCTCACCTAGAAAAACTGTTTGCTCTGTTCTGGAAAATTTTCATTAAAACTCCCCAGTCCAAGCTAGGGGACAGATTTTGCCTGCGGTTTCTAAAAATCAGTATGTTCTTATGGCTGGGGACAAGGCACTGGACGGATAAAAACCTCTGCATTTATAATTTTTGAATAGGAGTTGCAGCCACTGCAATGCTTTCAATTGCACATTCATCAGAGCCACGGCGGATTCTGAAGTAACCGTCTTCTCCCCACGCGGTGCCCCAGCTGTTCTTCACAATCCAGAACTTCTCACCACTTTCTGGGTCTGTACCATAGCCCACCAGCAAGACAGCATGATTGGTCAATTCAAAAGGATTGAAGTCATCCTGCAGCCCAGTGTGATGGTAGATCCCCTCTTTATAAAGCATGAAATCACTATAAACCTCAAAGGCAACAGCCATTGGCCCATGCAGAACAAGCTCAAGTTTCATCAGGGCTTCATTGCAGCCTCCATAGAAGCCACCAACATAGTGGTACTCAGAAGTGTAGTAGTGGTAACAGCTGCGCTTGAAAGTGCATGGAGAATCTTTGGCTGTGTAAGGGAAGCAGTCCTCTTCCACCACACCAAAGTCTTGGACGTACTTTCCAGCAATGAGGTACGGGAAGCCACCATCGCAACCTAAGCAAAAAAAAAAAAAAAAAAAAAAAATATGCTTTTC
>JAAGAY010147456.1:37141-55404 GCA_011801015.1 Ardeotis arabs
AAAAAAAAAAAAAAAAAAAAAAAAAAAAATCTGCTTATCCACTTGGAGAATTATTTATGGTGGGAGACTCTCCTACTCAGATCTTTTGGAATACGTCTAGATACAGTACTGAACACAAACTGCAGTGACCCAGATAATCCAGTTAGCTATAGCTAGCTTTCTGAAACACACAAGACAAAATCCAGATCAGTGGGAGCTACACTGGGAACACTAATGCATGGACCACCTTTTCATCCAATTGCTCCTGACACTCCCCCCATCAGGAAAAGCAGTTAATTACATGTAGTAAAGAGATTTGTCCTAACATGAATACTGTCCTTCAAAAAGCTTTAGTCATTGCTTTTGCTCATCTCCTGCTCCCCATATGCTCCTCCTCTCTCTGATTATGCTTTTGGGAGGATATTTAGTTCTACTCTTTCTAGATATGCATTAATTTTAGCTATATTTTTAGGCCTACCCTTAGATACTACTCATCTCCCAGGCAGATCTACCCAAAATCCAGTAACATCCTGAGCATGAGGCCATCAACTTGCTCCTTGTTCAATCCCTTCCCTACAGTAATGTGGGCTGACAACTCTGGAGTATTTTCTGCAATCTTTCAAAAAAAAGAGGTACTACAAAATATAGCCTGCCAGATACTTTATTAAAAAAACTAAATTATGGGTGATGGGGAAGGCATGGAAGTTTTTAATATACAGTCTCCTTCTGCAGCATTATCATTACTGGAATTTACCTCTGTATACACTAGCGTACTTACCCTGAGAATACTGGCTGCAAGACACAACCTGCTGAGGACTAAAGATCGGTTTCTGAGTGTTGTTTGTGAGGATACGTATTCTTGCTTCCAGCATGCCCATAGAGGAAAATGCATAACAGCTACCACATGAGCCTGAAGAGAAAGGAACCCCAAAGAGCAGTCAGCAACATAAAAAAGGCAAGTCACCTGCCTTCAGGTACAGCTATTGCTAGAGCCCACTGAAGAGAGTCAAAACCTACCACACAGCGATTAGAACTTGAACCATGATAGAGCAAAAACTTTAAATGTACATTTAGCTTTTAAGCATGCAATTCAGAAAACAATTCTAACAACTTTTGGAGGAACACTTAGCTTATTCAAGAGTAAGAGACTATATTGCTCTTCAGTGTATTTCAGTAGTATCATTTAAGAGCTATGCTATTCCTTCAGAATGAACCTACAGGGACCACATTAGCAGGGCTGAGAAGGCTCATAACCTACTGCCTCAGACTATAACCCTTTATGGAGCACATATGCTAAGGAGCAATGAACTATTTTAAGTGAATGCTGACAATATTGTTGCAGATTATTTCAACCTATCAATGAATTCAATGCTGTAATTTCCAGCTGAAGAAGCATTCCACCTCTAGAGCTACCCCTAAAATAGCTGACTTTTGAGAGTCTAGTGGCAGAAACAGCAGGTTTGATACAGTGGATTCATCCCAGCTCCCCTTACTTCCCAAGCGCATGTAGCTTTTACAATGGCTTTTCAGAGGCACCTTAATTTCCCTTCTGTTTCCTGATACAAAACTAAGTTTCCTTACTTTTGCATCAAAATTTAGCATTGCTTCTAGTTTTAGGCCTCTTCACTTCCTAGGAGCTCTTTTAACACATTATAAACCTTTGGAAGTAGAATGACAAGCATCACAGGGAAGGACAATTACTTGGATGAGGTCCTATTTTATCTACTGATTGTCACCAAGGTGCCCGATTTCCTTTTGTTTCCTGACAGTAGGGAAGTCAAATATTGCAGAGCTATGAAAAGGAGAGAGGCTTGAGGAACAAAACAAAATACTTTCTCCTGAACTGTGTAGGTGTATAAAAGCATAGCTATTACAAAAGCAAGACTTTGTGAAATTGCACCTTCACTCAGTTAGAATTATCTCTGAAGAGAAGGGGCAAAATCTGCCTGAACACAAATAGTCTTTGCCCAGCAGGGCAAACTGAAGCAGTGAAAGGTGCCTCCCAATCTTTGTACAGTCACAGCATCCAAGATGGGCCATGCTGCAGAACATTTTGTTGCATTTTGTGTGCAAAAGTTTTAAAAATACACTTAACACAACCATTTCAATCTGAAGTCTGTTGCTAATTTTCTTCCTGCTACTACAGTGGCATTTGTGAGGCCACACTGTATCAGCAGAGAGCCAAAAAAAGCTGCAAGAGTAGTTGCTTTTCCAAGACTTCCCACTTCTTCCCTCTTGCAGAGTCAATTAGAGCTTCAGCCACATCAGATTCCACTCACTCTACTGCAAAGAGCTGTTACATTATGCGGAGTAAGGAGAAGATACAGCACGCCTAGGGAAGAATCAGCTGACTAGGCTTTTCACCTACTTTGGTCTGCAGAAAAAGCTTGCAGAAAGAATTCAGCAAGAAACTGCAACCTGCACTGTATGGCTAACAAAATCTGTAGGTTCCTCTCCTCTCCCGCCAGTAAAGTCAGTAACAAGCAAGGACAGGGCTATCTTCAAAGATGGCATCTCTTGTTTCAAAGATGTAGTTACTGCTCTATACATAACCTGAGAACTCAGTCTTTACTTTCTTAACTACAGGAAATAGCAGCAGGGATGCTAACATGCTGGCAGTAAGTACTGCAGTCCAAGATAACTGCAGTTGCATAAGGCTTGCTCTGTCTCAAGGTATTCTACAGAGAATGTCTGTTTCCATTTTAATTCTTGTCCACTTCAGATGATGTAGTTTTTCTCCTTAGGTAAAGAGCAATGACTTCACAAGCATGTGAGATCTGGAAAGCCATGATCTTGTAATTCATACAATTCTCTGCATATGCCAGACAACTGGCATCTTACTGCTTGCAGCCTTCTTCTCCATTGCATCTTCTAATTAGTCATCTAATAATCTTAATCATATACAACTAAGTTTCTAATAGCATCATTTTAATGAAACATTGATATCCAGTGCCTTAAAAATCATACAAGATACCACGGGCAAGACATACGTCAGCACTATGTTGCACAGGATCATCTTTTGGAGGTTTTTTTGTTTGTTTGCTTGTTTGTTTTGTTTTTTGGGTTTTTTTTATAGCTTGAAAGCTAGAATTCTTATTTAATGGAGCAGAATGCATGTGCCACAGAAGTTTAACATACTCAGCATGGATTCTCAGATTACAGGAAAAGTGTAGGCAGCTTTATTATTGGAAACAACAGACTAGTTCTCATTTAGAGAAACTCTGAAGTCACACAATGGAGAAAGGGTAAGTTTGGGACCAAGTGTTCAACTGTTTGGAAGGTAAAAGAGCCCTCGGGATATTCACAGTTCACACCAGGAGAACATACAGGACTCACACCTACATAAGACCGTATCATTTCCTGTTGCCATCTCTCAGTGATGCTGTGTGTCAGCTTGTGAGATAGAACTCCCACAAACCTTCCTAAGTTTCTTGTTCTACCAGGAGTCCAGCTGGCAGAATCTGGCAGAAGAACTAAGCCATAAGTGATGGACCAGTGATTTAAGTGTGCCCCTCCCCACCATACTCGTTATGTCCCCTTCCCCTCGCAAAGCTGCAACCAGATAACTACCAGTAGATGCAAATCCTTTAAAGTCTACTTTGAGCTAAATACTTCCCTATTACAGAGGCAAGGGAGGAAAAAAAAAGAAAAAAAAAATATATATATAGTTCTTACAAGTATTCTATACTTAACAGTGGCCACACTTTTTATAGTGATTGATACCTTCTCTTGCAATAAGCCATTTAAGTAACTCCTAAAGTTATCGGAGTTTGGGAGAGTTAAGTAACTCCTAGAGTTATCGGAGTTTATGAGATTGGGAGCCACTATAAAAAAATTTTCATGGGTTTACTCATTAAAGCTGCATGATAATTTGCCATCAGCAGGAATTAGGGAAATAATTAAATGTACATCAGTTCTGTCAGTGTGCAGAAAGCCATGACTGAGACTGTCAGGACAAAACTTGACAGCTGTCGTTATGCAGGGCACTGTGGTAATTGGCTTTCACGCCAGTAAAAGACATTGCTGTCTGTATAAGCCAGTACCACCTTCTATTTTGGCACAGCATGGTCAGTGAGGACTCCACTCAGTTTCTGCAGGTTTTTGATAGTAAAGGCACAATCTGTCAACTGTACGACACTAGACAAAACCTTCTTGTTAGCAGCAAATTACAAAGTGCATCAAACGATTGATAGAGCATTTAATTCAGAGTTTTGATGGTTTGTTTTTTTTTTTTTTTTTTTTTTTTTTTTTTTTTTTTTTTCCTTGATTCCGAACAGGGCTGACGTAATTGACACCATTTACATTTCTCCAGTCCCAGGATTCTGGCAAGCCTGAAACCTTTTTGAGTAACTCAGGCGTTAGAGGTGCAGGCTTCGGTCTAAGGAGGAGAAAATGCTCCTGAGTAACATCACACTCCATGCAAGGAAACAATCATGCAACTCTCAGTTGTCATCTTCTGACTTCTGCTACTTGCACTTACTTCACGCTAAGCAATCTGAAACAGTCTTCATCTAAGCCAAGTGGGTGTCAATCTCAAGAGATTAGTTTCAGCAGGATGCAAGACCTACTCAAATCCCTCCCAGAGAGAACTGTATTTCAAACTATCCACAGACTGGTGAGGTCAAATACTTTTGAACCAATCTGAAGTGCCGAGGTAACTCTCAGTGACTGTAGCAACACAGCTCTGCAACAGCTATTTTACACCTCTGCCGTCATCAGGTATGCAGAATATCTGACAGCAGAAGGCACCTTGCCTTGGCAGTATGCATTGACAGCAACTACAGACTGTTTAATTGCAGACACAGCATGGCTTACATCAACACATCAATAATTGCAGCACCACTTGCCCCCGAGACTTCCCTGGAGCAAGTTTTTACTGTGACTGTTGGAGCAGTACTGAATGCTGCTTGTCCTCACCCAACACTTGCAGCCAAATGATGCTCATAGATCAGCAAGCCAAGAGCTTCCTGTATTCAGCATTTACTTAACCAGATGCTTGTCCCATAAGTCACACATGGAGTGCCATTCACAAACACCAGACACTAGAGTCTGTTCCGAAAGTATTAGAAGGCCAACAAATACTGTCATGGCACTGCATGGTACAACACAGCTTTAAAGAGGTTACTGTACTTAAGACTATTTACAAAGTGACTTCTGTTTGTAGGATGAATTCTAATCTGTATACTTTCACGCAAACCAGAATTTTTATTGTATAGTAGGACCTTCTTCTACAAACATACAATTGACACAGTTTGGAAAAGTAAGTAGCATTCCTATCCACAGCAGCATCAGAGTGGAAAAGGCAAAAATACAAAGAAGGCAAGACAGCTGTAAAAAAAGGGAATCTTCAGATGAAAAGAATTCTAGTTCTCTAATCAATGCAGAGGACTATATCTCCATCCCCATTATCACTCTCTGCCATATGATCTGCAAGACCCTGAAGGCACTCTCAGGATTATTCCGTGCTTCTTCACTCAGACACTCTACTCCTGTTAGAGTATTCTGGTTACAGGCATGGCAAATTGTCAAAATAACCAGGAAATTCCCTCAGAAAAATACTTATTATTCATGTTT
Organism: Ardeotis arabs; assembly: GCA_011801015.1. NCBI lineage: Eukaryota > Metazoa > Chordata > Aves > Otidiformes > Otididae > Ardeotis > Ardeotis arabs. The sequence continues at coordinate 42,695 of JAAGAY010147456.1, forward strand.
AACAGCCAAATGCGGTTCACGGCTTTTTAGTTGTGTTTATGAATTAGCAGAACCAGGAAGATGGTCAAGCAGAAGCTTGACTATGGCAAGCAGCTGATGGGTAGATAGGAGAGTGAGATGACAACTGAGACTGTCCTCACTTCTTCCCTGCACATATGAATTTAGCAGCAAGTTACTGGCCAAGATGAAAGGGTAGATGACCTTATTTGTCTCAACTGCTTGAGACAACAGATGCTCAGAATAATCATTCAAATGAAGAAATATGTTGGCACTCCATGAAAATGAGCTGGAAGGCCTTGAAACTTGATTAAACATTTGAACTACAAGCCAAAACACAGCTAGGAAGAGCCACGACAAATACAAGCAGATTCTTCGCAGCAGTAGGGTTTATGGCAAAATGAAAGGCCTTACTACCTTGAAGCTCTGGAATAGAGACCTCCAGCTCTTCTAATTAGTTCTTCCAGGGCAAAGTTCTCATACTCCTTATATATTGTTGCCCTCCAGGACTTCTGGTGAGCATTGATGGCATTTACAAAGTCAAAGTTGTGCACATAACGTCTGCTCAAAAGTCTGCAAACAAAAGCAAACAAACAGAACAGTAAGAAAAGGACTGGGACTGAAAAGTAAAGGTGTTCTCTAAATAGTCTTTTCCATATTCAGTGTAACTTTGGAAGTGTCTTTGGGTAGGTACTGATAAGGAAACATGCAATTATTGGATCAAGGCAAGGTTTCTGAAATTTGAGACAGACTAAATAGAAGGATATAATAATCTTCTTTAGACTTGCCAGTTTTGTAATTGGGCTTCACCACAGACTGAAGGAAAAACTGTGTGAAGCGTCAGGCACACCCTCCTGTGTTTTTCTGCATTCAGATTTATTCCCGACATTATCATTAGCATTAACTTTGCCCTCAGTAGCAGAATTAGTCCATATGGTTTTAGCTGAAACCTGAAGCACAGTTACTAAACTTTTATTCCAGTAAAATGACACTTATCTGTTGCTTACCTCCCCCTGGGCTTCTGGAGAGGTAGCTCATTTACATGAACATCTGAGGGAGAGGAAGAAATTTTCTGTCCGCTGAAACAGGCCCAGTTGTGACCAAGTACATTATGGACCCATCCTGGTAGAGTCTCATTACAGTAGCTGGTGACATTCTGGCCTTCCTTTTTGTACTGTAATGTAAAAAGGTTATACTTGTGTGGAGTAAATGCATTTGTTAGCACAGCAGTACTCCCCCCCATCCAGCTGTTTCTTGCTCGTGTTTCAGAGGAAATGGCCAAACGTGTATTCCAGATCAAACCATCATGTTTGATTTCAAAACAAAGAAGCATCAATAAAAGGTTAAGCAGACAAAAGAAAGCGATCTTTATCAAGTTGCTAGAGGAAGACAAACAGGTTGCGACTTCCACTTTCAGCAACAAAGCATGCATTATTATCAGCATCAACTAACAGGTGCTAATCAGTTGGGTTCAACAGTCACTTTCTAGACAAAATATAAAAGACCTCTCAGTACTTATCTTTCTCTTCAAGGCTCTGTGGTTTCTTGCATGAAATACATGGCTAGTCAAACTAACCCTGGACTACTGCAAAAGTCTGAGAGACTAAGACTCATGGCAGCCTGAAAAGTAAACACAGGGAGGATGGCAAGTTTCTCACCCAGTAACCTCTCAGGAGAACTGTGCTGTAGCATTTCTGTTTTAGAAGTCAGAACCGAGGATGAGACTTCCTGCAACTGCTTTAAGTTTGAGCTGTGGTGGAAAAGCACCAAGAAACAGCTTCACTTGAACTATAAAAATGAGGCTGTAAGAAATTATGATCCATTCAACGCAACGCATTTGAACTTGGTGGTGAGGGGAGACTTTACTAAAGTTCCTAGTCCTAATACTTCCTTATTCAGCTTCACAAGCCTTCATTTTACCACTGGAGTAATAAGTTAATCTAATTAAGACTAAAATGTGTCTTAATAGAACAGTTAGACTAACACATTGCCTAGCTGCATAAGTTTCCTGGATAAAAATTCTTTGACAGCAGAATGTCCCAGGGAAAAAATTAAAAATAAATAAATAAAATAAATCTTAACTTTAAGGTTAAAGTCTGTGTTAAGCTACATAGCAGCCTGAAAACCACATGTAACAAAAGCTTTAACTTGACTATTCTAATCACACAGATCACTTTAACAGTATCTAAGTTTCCTAGTCCAAGAATACTTTATCAAATCCCATCCAAGTTGCACATGTACAATGGTACAGGATTTTGTAGCCATGTTTCAGCAAAATGCTTGCTTAGACTCTTCACTGGAAAAGGTGGTGGCTTACAGTGATGGAAATGCCTCAAGATGGAAAATAAAGTAAATAAAGAGACTGGGAGGTTTGTGACTATGCCAAGGCTCTGTGAGGAATCTGAAGGAGAATGAGAGAAGGAGTTCAAGAAATTTTAGTAGATATGGCATTGATTAATTATTGCTGTGCATACTAAGGAATCAAGTTGATAAACAGTGCTTAATGTTTTGCTACTTGCTTAATAATTTGCTAACCATTGTGCGAACTATCTGAAGCAGAAACTCTTGCAATTCTTCATGAAAGACAGTTCCTGGTAAGGACTAAGGGGTCGCTTCAAGAACAGCTAAAACCGACCCTGCAGCTTGAATGAAACCCAAGGGATAACTGAGTTTGCACAAGAACAAAAAGTTACTAGCAGTGATGAAGAGGAGTCACCCACCTTCATCCCCACAATCCCCGACAACCACCACCAGGAGGCACTGCGCAAGTGCAGACAGCAGGAGTTTATGAAAATGACCCCTTGGGACTAACTTTAATACAGAGCAGGGATAGGTCATGCATATGTATAGGCGTATTGTGATATGTAACACTTGGTTATATAAATTTAAAGTGAGTTGCCGCGTCAGGTGTGCACAATTTTGGTGGGACTACCCCTTCCATGCTGCCCAGTGCTGAATAAACATACCTACTTTACAGTCCTACAGATTGTGGAGTTCATTTTCCACACATCAAGAACACATAGTGAAATAATTAAGTCTATCAATCAAAAGGATAAAATTAAAGGTAATCCTCTGACTGTTTTAGAACAACAGGAATTTGCTTTGTCTCCAGTTTGGAGATTGCAGAAGCACCACATCTACACCCTTGCTTGTCTAGCAAGGCAAGCATGTTTGCTGACCAGAGCAGTATGGGGGCACTAGAAGGCTGAGCTGTTACTTTGTTCTATTTGTTTTATCCTACTGTGCAAGATCGTGCAACATGGGAAATAACTACACTTGGCCAAATACCAAGGGCAAGGTCCAGAGATGACTTTTGAGAAATACCCTCTTCACAACAGATTACTAGAATCCAGACACGACCAAAAGCAACAAGTTACTGACTTTACATCAGTAAGTTACTGTGAAAGCACTTTATTTGGCGCTACATTATAGAGTAAATTAATACCTACCCATCTTTTCTATCTAAAAGCTGCCACAGATTAAAACAAGATGAAGCTCAACTACTATTGGTAAGAACAGGCCTTCAGTCTGAATACTTGAAGAATACTCAAGCAACAGCCTTGCTTCCTGCAACAATCAGATGCAGATTCTGCCTAGCATGGAGAGTTATATTGAATCAAAACAAGTGGAACAGATTTGGGGCTTGTCTTAATGGAAAAAAAGGTAATGACTTATCTGCTAACTAGCAAATTAAAACAACAATTCCCCCTCTAGAAATCCTCTCCTTTTTCTGGAGTGTTGGTTTTTTTGGTTTTTTTTTTTTGTTTTTGTTTTTTGGTTTTTGGGGTTTTTTTGTTTTTTTTGTTTGTTTGTTTTTTGTTTTTTTTTAAGATGTAGATAGGTAACCAGAATAGTAACCACATCATTTGTGCAACTTATATTTCAGGAAAATACATTTAGTAAGTTTCTTATGCTGTTCTTTCAATTTCAACATATCAGCAAAGCTAGGAAGGAGACGAGGGGACAGTCAGTGGCAATGCTTCAAGATAAACAAGAGACAAAAACCAATTTCAGACAGTCTGTGTAGAACCCTAAAATCAAGCAACTCAAGTCCTCTGCAGCTAGCTTTTTGTAGACTAGCAGACTGTAAGCTACTACTGAACTGGCTTTAAAGATGGGACATGGAGACTTTGAGACCATAGCCCATCAACGACATCTGGATAAAGGGAATTTGAACTCCAAAAGCCATCTTCAACTAGAAAATGAAAAGATACCCTTAAGGTGTCAATTTGCTTCCCCCCCCCGCCCCCCCCCACTTTTAATTGAAAACCACTGATGTAGAGAAGTGGTGGAGAAACCTTTTAAAAGCCCAAAACTTACACTTAATTTTACCAGCTAGTTAACTCCCCAATGTTAGAGCAACTACAGTAGGATAGCAAAGTCAACACTGCCGCGACAATGACACCCACTGCTTAATACCAGAAGGTACACTGCCAAATGAGTACTTCATCACGAAAACCACATACAGCATTTCTTACTGCAACCAGGGAAGAGTTCTGACAGATTAGACCTAGCAAATCTGACTGTATCAGTTTTAGGGGACCTACTACGCCTATGCCTGCCCAAACAACAAGTCATACAGGTGCAAGACTAACTTCAGCTGCACCAGTTCATCATGGCAGCACTGCATGAACAACCACTGACGCAGCTGGATGCCAAATACAATGCCAGACTCAGCTGAAGCTGCTGGCAGAGCACCTAACACATCTGTGGAACCCATCACAGAACAGAATCCTTCATGGAGAACAACAGTCACACAGCTGTGACCACCAGCAGCTGCTGGACAACTGCTGCATGCATCTCCTCTGCAGACTTAAGATGATGATTCCATTTTTAAGTTAGTAAAAGCCCACTGCAGCCATATCACATGTGATAATTTCATCACCCAATGCTCACATCTACAGCATTAAGTAAACAATATCAAATGATCTGACCAGCCTAGAATAACTCCTGTAGGAAGACACCTGAACTATATTAACAGTTCAAATTCTGAGGTTTGAAAACTAAGCTTTAATTCTATTTCAAATGCATACTTTCCTCAAGTCTGACATCTTACACAACTTTGCCTAATGCCAAAGTTTAGCCAAATGACTCCAATATTAACCTTAAAAGGTTTCATGTATCTAAATTTCAAGGCTTGCTATTAGATATCTGAACCTAGGTAAGTTTTTCGGTAGAGTATACTTTTAGTAAAGTCTTTCTTTGTGTTGGTCATCTAATTACACGTTCAATTCTAGTCCTGGTAAAAAAAATTCAATTGTTTAAAGCTTTTTTTAAAATTCTGATCTCCCTAAGAGGAAAGCAAGAAAGGATGGAGACCTTATTGAACATAGCATTTTAACAAATTCAGCAGTGCTACATACACAGGCTGCCAACCCATCCTCTTTTACATCTATTGTAAAATTTACATCAATTTCAGCAATGTTCAGGCAATAAGCCAGCTTGAGTTCCAGGAAGCAGGATGACTATATACATTAAGTCTGGTGGAAAGACTTACCACTTGTTTGTCATCAAATTTACAAGTGTGCCTATGCAGTTTAAATGGGAAGCACATTCTTAATTAGAACAGGATTGTAGACTTGCAGTTGCCCTACAAGAACGCGGCAGATATCACCAGAACAAACCACTGCATCTTGCTATCTGATATAAAATGCAAGCAATTATCAACTACAGACACATCTTTCCTCTAGAGAACATTCTGCAATTCAGAGACTTACACTTTCAGATTTACACTTCAGGGAAGCAGCAGTTGCACACTGCCAGTTAAGTAAGCCCAACTAAGATAGGCTAGAAATTAATATTTAGTTGATTTGCAGGATGATTAAATAGCATCAGCAAGTCTAACTCTTCTATTTTAGCAACATGGAATAAAACACATTCAGATTTTTTTTTAACATTCAGAATTTAAACATTAACTACTGTCACTTGTCTAGGCTGGTTATTTCAGAGTGGAAGTTCTTAGTCTTAACCAAATTTGGAGGCACTGAGGAAGAGAGGAAAAGACATGATAAAGATGTCATCCAGTATGGAAAAGATTAGTAATTTGAGTAGTGGAATATGCTGTCATCTGTTTCTTTCTTTTTGCTGAAGTAGGACTAATGTTTCAATATGGGGAAAAAAAAAAAAAAAAAAAAGGCAGATTTGTTTTTTTGCTGGAGGACATCTCAAAAGTCAGAAGCACTTAGCTTAAGGGACTAACAGTGATAATCTTAGGAGACTGTCTCCCTTCAAAGTGGTAGTCTTAACATTAAATAAATACTACAAAGATATCAAATAATTGAAACAAGTTAGCCTCAACATTCCTTTCAACCTCACTCTAGCTTTTTATGTTATGCTGTTCTTGTTTCTTTTGTCGTTCCTTGGGGAAAAAAAAAAAAAAAAAAAAAATCTTTAGAGTCTTTTAACTTGCACAGCTCTACAGAATCCTTCCATCATCCAGCAGAAGCACGTACTCAAGCTTCTGCCCAGAGTCAGTACACTAACTTCACATCCAAATTCAGTATAGTGATGTTTCAGCAGCATACATTAAATTAGAAACAAGAGCATTCAAACAAATAAGTTATTTTGTGCTGCAAACAAATACCAAGCAGAGTGACTGTGACTTGTTTGAAGCGGAATACAAGAATGCAGTAGGATGCTGCTTTTAACCTGGTAAGCCTTGAAGGACAAGTCTATGTACAACAATAGTTAGAAATAAAATACTGTTAGAGCTTATTTACTTAAGCTCTTAAAGCAAACTGAAGAAAAAACACATTGATAAGCTCACTCAATCCACTCCTTTGGTGTAAAGAGTCATTTCCTCACAGTCCCCAGGTAGAAGAACAAACAATGTGTAAAGGCAGTGAGGCCTTACAAAGCTTTAGTGGGTATCTATTTTGTAAGCCACAGGAACGAAAGGCTATTAAAAACTCACTGAAACATGCATCAAATAGGCTGCCTCTATATCCACGCACTACAGTAGCTCTGATAAAGCTACCATTTAGACAAGCCCACAGCATTCTTGTTAGTAATTAATAGCTTCATTCTGTAACATTAAGCAGAAATTCCCTGCAAGTTCAATTAGCACCAGTTGCATTTCTATGCTTGAACCATGTGAAGTACTGTATTGGCTCAAATATTGCTGTTCATTTAGCCTAGCAACTCCATCCTCTCTGTTCAACAACAGAATATGAGGAAAGTGTTAAAGGACCATAGTAGGTAAATCAGGATGCTTTATCTGCCCTGTCACCATGTTCGGGTTTTAGCCACATAACGTAACTTTAGTGCAACATGAACAGAACTTTAAATTTATGAGCAGCCGTTAGGCAATGAATATTTTCCTGACAAGCCCAAACTCACAGCCATGGAATGAGAAGCACAAGGCTTTCTGTGTTATGGCTACTCTGATACCTGTAAGCATTTTTAGAAGAGCAGAACTCTTAACTATGGTATGAGACCAACTTCAGTTTTATTTTCTGCCTAACTATTACATTATAACAACTGAAAAAAAAAAAAAAGAAATCAGTATTTTGAAAGTGGGGAGTAACAATTTTGGTCTTTTGAAACAACTCATCAGCATGAAATCTTTCTTCTAGAAGCCACCACTACAAACTGCTCCATGAACTAAGTCATTCCAGAATTAAGCTGTAACTTAAACTGCGTTCACATTGGAAGGTTATTTCAGAGTGAAACCAAGTAGTTTTACCAAGTAGTAAAAGCAATAACAAATTCCTCTGTATTAAATCTATTAGTTCTGTACCTTCTTGCTGTAAAGCAAGAGACTGCCAGCAAAGATAGTTCTTCCTTTCCATGAATTCCAAAAGAGACTTTGTCTAACGACTTTCCACATTCTCAATAGCAATCAAGGCTAAGCTGTATTCTAAGAGAATGCTTTATGCATTCCTCTTGTTGCATGTCCAGGGAGGACAGCCCTCACCAATTAGCGTTCTAGTTTATCCCGTTTCACTCCAAGGGCTTCTAGATTATAACCAACACTAAGCAAATGATGTCTGCTATGTTTACATTCCTCTTAGGTGCAAATGACAGGAGTATTTTAGAGTATTTTAAGCAACAGGTAATCATTCTTCAAAAACCTCTGAAATACACATTGAGCAAAGTATATCACTTGTCCCCTAGAAGCTTTACAGTAGAAGAGGTTGCCCAGAGAAGTGGTGGATGCCCCATCCCTGGAAGTGTTCAAGGTCAGGTTGGATGGGGCTTTGAACAACCTGGTCTGGTGGAAGACGTCCCTGCCCAGGGCACGGAGGGTTGGAACTGGATGATCCTTAAGGTCCCTTCCAAACCAAACCATTCTATGATTTTAAGATGATGGAATAGGTCCTAAAAGAGCGTTAGCTGCATTTGACAGAAGAAAACATGTTTTTAGTTTATAGATATTTTGTATTTCTATTTCATATGTAATACAATATTTACTGGATTAAAAATAAGCAGATACACATATCTAAAAATGTCACAAGGTCAAGCCGTTCGTAGGGAACCACTTCTCCTCAAGTCCCTACTGACATTGTGAAACAGCAGTTTTGCAGATAGACAATATTGCAAGCTGTTGCCTAACAAATTTTAACTAGCTGTCTGCAGAAAAAAAAAAAAAAAAAGCATTTATTACGTGGTGCGGTATTTCCTCAGGCTTCTTGGCCGTTATACTTGCATCTTGGTAATTTGTGATTTCCTTTACAGCAGCAAAATTATAGAGAGGGTAACTGAATTGGGCTCTAATCCTGTCTATAATATTTAAGAAAGAAGCTGTTACTTTAAGCACATCTTGCTGATGGAATCCCTACTCCTAAACACTGAGCCAAACAAGCTTGCTGTTTATCAAACTGCAAAACTAAAAATTAATCCATTTGTCTACAAAGGGCTAAGACACATTCACAACCATGAAATGCAAGCTGTTGTGCACTGCTACTGCTCAGGTGTATATTTGACTTATCTTTTTTGGAGCAGCAAGTTGGAGCAGATGACCTCCAGAAGTTTCTCACAGTCTAAATTATTCTGTAACACCATTTTGCTGTATTGTTTAAGAGTACTCTTGCAAATGAATACATTTACATTTTCATAAGCTCAGAGGAATAGATGAGACCAGTGCTTATCAGTCACTTGACTTAGTGCTCATCTTCCAGGGATGTATTTCACAAGGTACAGACAGCAGCAGAAGAGCCTTCAGTGACTCTCAGCTGTCTTCAACCACTGCCTAGCAGCACCATTTACACTCCAGAGCAGGCCGCTCACTGTTTCCGTGATTAAATTCCTCACATTCAAGAATTAGTTTGTTAATCAACATTTGTTTCAACTGCTCACCATACTGGCTTGTAAAGCAACTTCCACATTTCAGTGTTAAATATCAGCCTAAGGATTCCAGTCCACTAGTTCAACTATATTTCTCTTCAGGCCAGCAGTGACTGCTGAATTCCACCTGCCAGAGATGACACTTCAAGCCTGAGTTCATGGACAACACTACAAGATACAGTGCTCAGGGAGGCAGCAATTCCTGCCCCTTTTGAGGCAAGCCCTCAAATCATAAGGAAGCTTGCAGAGGTCTCTGCCTGAGAAGTTTCAGAGTAGTTCTGCCCAGTTAGACTCTTCAGTGTCCGTAGTTTTTGCTGTATCACCTGCCAAACCTATGAAGAATGCACATCATGTCAATTTAATGTCACTAAATTGCACGGGTGAGAGAAGATCAATCAGGTATTTCTCTCACTCTGCTTTTGCTCAAGTATAAGACCTTGTCTAATGCAGAATTATTCTTATTTTAAAAGTTTAGCTATAAGAGTGCACTGGTTTTGTCAGACAGAGTTAATTTTATTTATATCAGCTCATACAGTGCTATGTTTTGTATTTGTGATGAAAACAGTGTTGATAACACAGGGCTGTTTTAGTTCTTGCTGAGCAGTGCTTACACAGCATCACAGCCTCCTCTGCTCCTCACACCGCCCCACCAGCGAGCAGGCTGGGGATGCACAGGAAGCTGGGAGGGGACACAGCTGGGACAGCTGACCTCAACTGACCAAAATGATGTCCCATAGCATGATATCATGCTCAGCAATAAAAGCTGGGGAAATGAGGAGAAAAAGGGGATTTTCAGAGTTATGGCACCCGCCTCCCTGAGTAAGAGTTACATGTGATGAAGCCCTGCTTTCCTGGAAATAGTTAAATACCTGCCTGCTGGCAGAAGTAGTGAATTAATTCCTTATTTTGCTTTGCTTGCATATGCAACTTTTGCTTTAGCTGTTAAACTACCTTTACCTCAACCCATGAGTTTTTGCACTTTTACCCTTCTGATTCTCTGAGGAGAGAGAATGAGCGAGCAGCTGTGTGGTGCTTAGCTGCCTACTGGGGTTAACCCACAACAAAGAGCACACGAACAACTTCACCATTAGTCTTCTAAAACAACCTACATGCTCTTCCCCTTAACTTAATTGAGCTCTAATCAGCATGAAGGAAGTTGCAGTTAAATCAGAGCCTCATACATCATTTCCATTCAGTAAGGATTACAGTTCTGGAAGAGTGGATCACTCACTTTTTTTAACATCTGAAAACACTGACTCAAAAATAGCTGCTGTGAAATATGCCGTCTACAACAGCTCCCAGAAAGACAATTTAAAGCAAAAAATAATTTATTCACTCTCCTTACTACTACCCAATGTTCAGAGATTTTATCCTCAGACAAGGTCTCGGTGTTTACTACCAGCTCATCTAGAGCCAGACACAAGATTATGCTTTCTGAAACAACCAAGAAGTGTATTCCCTGCTCCTGCCAAGGACCGCACTCAGGATCTGAGCAGTCTTGCTGCACAATACATCCATCTCCCAGGAAGCAAAGTCATCCTGTAGATATTGATTCAAGCCACCCTCCAGATTCACAATGCTACTCATTAGGACAGCAGCAGAGTGCTCCTTAGCAAGTGGGTTGTCTTCTGTCTATCCCCTGACTACCAGCACTGTTTTCAGCTTGATCTGAAGCTATTAACAGAGTCTGGAGATAACAGTGTTATTCCAAAAGAAAAGTTATAGGCAGCAGGAAGGTTCCTTAGATATTTTAGTAGTATCTGAAAATAAAATTAAAGGATCCTAGAAATCCTCCAGCAAGAAGAGTAGATGGCTTTTCTAAAGTTTTCATGCATTTGAAAACATCTTTGAGGAAAGATAAAAGTAACAGTGTTTACTATTTCAGTTGGGTCCAAAGCGTCAGGAAGAAAGCTGAAAAAAAGTTTCCAAGGCACTGGGAGAGTCAGCTTAGCGAAGGTCTTCAACTGCTTTAAGCACACCCGGAAGGGAAAGCAGCAGCATCTGTAACAGATTTTCCAGAGAATTCCCAGTGGGGTATAGAAGTATCTCTTCCCTCCCTCTGCTTCCTACCCGGCCACTGATACTGTTTCCTTATGTTATAGAGTCCTGTACCTGGTAATCCAGGCAAACCTGAGAGTCAAAGGTAGCAAAGTGTCCCAACTGCCCCACTGTGGCACTCAGGGAATAAAGAGAAGCCTAACTACATGTCATTTTAGCAACCGTCAGTGATACAGAACACACCAAGTTAACTCACCTTAAAAAACGCAAACCACTTGTAGTCATTTATCACAATTTCAAAGCCTTGATTGTAAATCAAAGTGAAGAAACCATAGTTGCCCAGACTATCTTGAGCTACATCTAACTTCTGAAGATTCACAACCACCTTTCTTTCCACAGGCCCTGCAAAAAATACAAACATTATTGCACAATTATTGTGTGGAAGAGATAAAAAATAGTACAAAGAATGTTGTGACATTTGCTTTAATCCAAAAGACGCTAAAGCACACTTGTTGAATCAAAAAGGCATCAAGCAAACACACTTCAGGGATTTCACTTACCTGTCAGTGGGCCTACACGCTCATTTTTTCCACTGCTAGTCAGTATTTGCACGCTTAGTTAGCAACAGCGGCAGCATTTAAACAGTTGTTACTGGGAAACATCAGCTTATTTAAACGTAACTTCCTACAGAGCTACACAGGACTCGGACGCTGTGTCATTCAGGCACTGTGTCTGCAGAGACAAGAATTCCCCCAAAACACCTGATGAGGTAACATCCACCTCATGCTCCTCCACACCAGGGCTCTGACTTCCTCCACCACCCAGCCCAGCTCTGCTGCTCCTGCCTCATCTGATCAAAAAAGCAGACAATTTAGAAAAATGCAAAGTATCTACTATTTTTCAAAAATACTACTGACACACAATAATTAAATAATAACTCCCCACTACTATTATCCCCTCAAGGGAAGGGACATTTCCATTTCTCCCGAGGCTGCCAGGCTCCCCAGGGCCTGCACAGGGGCACAACCGGGCCTGGCTGCTGGGAACCCCCTGAGATGAGGGGGGAGGAATCTGCGGGCTGGGAGGAAGAAGGAAGCCGGTGGTGCTCGCGAAGAGGCCTAGTGGAGTCCAAATCGAAAGAAACAAACAAAAAAAACCCAAATAACTGAAGCAGAAGAGTAACGAGGCTGCCTGCTGTGGTCACCCAGAAGCACTCTAAGGCAAGTGTTCCACGCTCCTTAATTCAAATTAACCTTTTTCCGCCCGAAGCCCGGCAGCCAGCTCCGCACGAAGGCCCGCAGCACGGGTCCGACCCGCAGGTGCGGGGGCCCGCTGCAACCCAGACAGGCACCCACTTCCCCACCGCCCGCTCGGGTTTCAGGGCCTCACGGCTCCGAACGGCCGCTCCCCCCGCCTCCGCCTCCCTGAGG